>VXBP01000375.1:524912-584912 GCA_013400115.1 Rhinopomastus cyanomelas
TAGATCCAGTGGCACAGGAACATGTCCAGGTGGGTTTTAAATGTCTCCATAGAGAAGGAGACTCCACAACCTCCCTGGACAGCCCCTTCCAGGGCTCCATCACCCTCACCGGGAAGAAGTTCATTCACATCAGGAGTATCACAGAATCACTCTGGTTGGAAAAGACCCTTTTGATCCTCTAAACCAGATCCCTCAACACCTCATCCAAAGGGTCTTCAAACACACCCAGGGATGGCGACTCAGCCACCTCTGTGGCCAGCCCATTCCAGTGCCTGGCCACTCTTTCTGTGACAAAATTCTTCCTAATGTCAACTCTAAACCCCCCTGCTGTAGCTTGAACCCCTTCCCTCTTGTTCTATCACTAATTGCTTGTGAGAGCAGACCAGCACCAACACCTCCTGTCCCAGGAGCAGAAGAGGAACTAATGAAAAGTGTTCTCTGTACCTTCTCCTTGGACAGCTGCTCAAACACATCTGAAAGCCTAGAAAAATGTAGGATGCACCCTTTTCATAGCATCCCCGGGATCATCGAGTCCAACCAGCAACCCCACTCTACAAGTTCACCCCTAAACCAGATCCCCCAGCACCACATCTCAGCATCTTTTTAACTCATCCAGGGATGTGGGCTCAACCCCCACCCTGGGCAGCCCAGTCCAGGGCCTGACCACTCTCTCCAGGAAGAACTTTTTCTTGATGGCCAGTCTGACCCTCCCCTGTTGGACCTTGAAGCCCTTCCCTCTGCTTCTGTCACTAATGACCTGTGAGCAGAGCCCAGCACCAGCATCTCTGCAGTGTCCTCTCAGACAGTTGTAGAGAGCGATGAGGTCTCCCCTCAGCCTCCTCTTCCTCAGACTAAACAGCCCCAACTCTCACTCGATTTATTCTCCAGGCCCTTCTTATTCCAAACAAGAGTTAGTTGAGGAAGGAAGAATCACAGAGGCAGGACACAGGACCACAAGGTCATCTGCTGGGCTTAAACTGCTTGCATGCAGGTAGCTGGGAGACTTTCAAAAGCGGAGGGGATCCATCTAATTTACTGTGATGTTAAAAACGTGTTTTGCTCGGACTAGATGACCTTTTGAGGTCCCTTCCAACCCTTAATGATTGTGTGACATCCCAGCAGGCCAGAAGTGATCTGATGCCTAGCAGAAGGGGACAGCTACACTGGCTGACGGGGCAAGCAGGGTCAACGTGCCGAACCAAGCACCTTGCAATGCAACGACGTGCTGGTGTCGCAGCGTCACAGAACCCGAGGGATCGGAAGGGCCCTCGAAAGACCATCCAGCCTAGTTTTCTTCTAACCAGGGAAGAGCAGCTGGTGAGAGAACAAAGGGGTGATCTGAAGCCTACTGAAATCAACGGGAAGATTCTGATGGACTTCTCCAGCTTTGGATCAAGCCTCAAAAGAGCAGCTCGTTCCCTGTGATACGGCCAGGAATCAATTCCCTCTCCCAGCAGCGCTCTAAATAATTCAGTGGTTTGTCTCAGATCATTTCCCAAGAAAAACGACGAGGATGTTGTCTAAGTGGGCAATACCCTGAAGGAACAGGGTTTACGACGCGTTCAGCCGTGTCAGGTCTCCTCCGCGCCGCGCACCCGCCGCAGCGCCCCTCGGACGCCGCCAAGCGCCTGCCGCCCGCCGGCAGGACAACGCAGGGTCTCGCCGGGCAGAGAGCTGAACCTCGAGGGACCCCTGCACTTCTAAAGAAGCAAAACTCTTTCTTTCTCTGCAGTAAAACCACCATCCATTTGCACCCGGCAGGGAGAGCGTCGCACTGCTGATCCTACTCACCAGCCCGATCCCTGCTCTCACCATCCTCCACTGCTCCAGCTCTGCAGAGCAAAACACAGCAGGGAGACGAGCACCTGCCTTCGGAGCTCTTTTGTTCCGTGTGAGACATCAGACTGAGAAACTCTGCCCCAAATCAGAAAGGCTGAGGGAGCTGGCTCTCCTAAGCTTTGAAAAGCAGGGACTGAGGGGTGACCCCATTAATGTGGATAAATACAAACCAGAGAGAAGCTTTGCAGCCAGACACATGTACTGTGGGATCGTGCCCTGCTCAGAGCCATCTCCCACGCGGGGACGCTGCCAGGAGAACAGCCCTGCTCACGGCCACCCCTCTGTTTGGTGGTGGCAGAGCAGCTCTGGGTGTTGCCTCCCCGTTTGCACAGAAGGGCAGCAGTTTGCAATGAGCTGTGTAAAGAATGAGGGGGGGGAACCCAGATCCCACTTCTCTGCTTCCACCAGCAGCTACCTAGCAACAGCTGACAAACGCGCAGGGTGAAACTGGTACCGAGCTACAGCTCACGCGACTCTCCTCCTTCCACAGCATCACAGTAAGGATAAGGCTGGAAAAGACCTTCAAGATCGTCCAGTCCAACCTACATCCAAATAAATCCAGTAATCCTAACATCTAGGTCATGCCACTCAGCACCTCATCCAGCCTAACCTGGAACACCTCCACTTCTGGTCGGGTCACACCTGCAAGGAGCACCTCTGGTGATGCGATGAGTCCAGATGTGGCAGCTCTCCCGTTCCCATCACAAAGCACAGCCACAGTCTGGCCTTTCCCCACCATCACCATCCCTGGACCAGCAACTCTCCAAGCACACTTTGCTTCCCTGCTAGCTGCATGTGCTCACGCTCTTGCTCGCTCTGCCAGGCAACAGGCAGCATCAGCTGCTTCCAGAACCAGCCGTGGCCTCAGCTACACCGGGGTACTGGCCCCAAAAGCGTGCCCTGCCTGCTCTGCAAAGTCTGGCGGTACTCAGGCACTGAGGAAACCACTGCTGCCAGGGCTCCTTCTACCCTAAAAGCAGGAAAAGCCTCGCTGCCACCGCCCAGGAATGTCTGCAGAGCTCAGCAGGCTCCTGCTGTCAAAGCTCACTTGGCTGCTGGCTGGGGCTGCTGGCTGCTGCTCACCGCTCGCAAGGCTGGGACAGCCATGGGGCACAGCCACCTGCCCAGAGCCGCTCCTGAAGTCACCCACGTGGGAGGCACAGAACATCCCCTGCCCTCTCGGATGCCAGCAAGTGTGTGGTCTTGGCAAGGGCAGAGGTGGAGGGTTCCCCAGCATCGTTGCTCTGACACCACCACGTACAGCCTGACCTACCCCCACCGCCTCCAAAGGCCTCGGAGCAGATGGAGGAGCAGCCCGATCCAGCAAAGGCAAGCAGAACCTCAGAATGCTTCTGCCAAAGATGATGGAGGGAGGGGGGCATCTCCCTGACGAGGAAGGCTGAGGGAGCTGGGACAACAGGAGACTGAGGGGGGACCTCCTGAATGTTGAGATGTATGAGATGGGTGGGTGTCAGGAGGATGCAGCCAGGCTCTGCTCAGGGGCACCCAGTGACAGGACAAGGGGCAGTGAGTGTGGGCTGGGACAGAGGAGGGTCCACATCAGTATGAAACAGAACTTCTTCCCAGTGAGGGTAACATGGAGGGTTGTGGAGTCTCCTTCTCTGGAGACAGTTCAAACCTGCCTGGCCATGACCCTGTGTGACCTGGTCTAGGGGATCCTGCTGTGGCAGGGGGATGGGACTGGATGATCTTTTGCGGTCCCTTCCAATCCCTAATGACTGGATCTAGGGGATCCTGCTCTGGCAGGGGGACTGGACGATCTTTTGAGGTCCCTTCCCATCCCTGATGTTCCGTGAGTCTTTGGAGACAGCACAGTGACACGATAGTGACACTTGCCAAACCACAGAAGCAATTAGCTGCCACCACCCCGCTTCCTTTTCTAACGAGCAAGTTCACACAGGATTTGAGAGCTGCTCTTGATCACAAGGACATGAAAAAGGCCCCGAGCACGCAGCAAGCAGCTTTGCTGGGGGAGACTCTGCCTCCAGCTCCCGAGTGCATTAACCCCTGACTGAGGCCGCGGAGAGACGTCCAGCGCTCTCTTTACCCAGCGCCGGGTCCGTGTTACTAAACACTCCTCCACTGTTGATGGAAACCAGCGGAGCAGGAGACCTCACACTAACTGTCCGGCCTCTCTCCCCACTGGAAGCACGGCTGCGCCTCTGGGGGGCTCCCAGCAGATCCCCGCTGCCGGGAGCACCCGCACGCCCGCTCCGCCGTGCGACGCAGCCCGCCTGGCAGCCCGCCTGAGTCCACCCTGCCCAGATAACTTCTGGGGAGCTGACAGAGCCTTTAGGATTTAATTGGTGTTGACACCTTTTGAAGCGATGCCTGGAGGCGCCGAGGGTCATTGTCTACTTTCTGCTGCTTTTCTGCCGCTGCCTCCATTTGGCTACCTTGCAGCCTGTGGTGGCCCCTGCACTCCTCATTCATGTTTGTACTTGCACTGGGTCCCGTTACAAGGACCCTTGTTAAATGCCCAGCAGGCAGCACTGAATAGACATTTTGCCTGTCTGGGATTTGAAGGCTTCTAGCAACAACGGGAGAAAGCCCCGTAAACACAAAGGTAGCCCAGGAGCCGTGGGGCATTAACATAATCATGCATTTATGCCACAAGACCTCAGGACCGAGCTCCTTAATGTCAATTCACTGGGTAATAAGCCCTGGTAATTAGGTGGGTTCCCGTGACTTGGCTTCCTCGGGATGCACCACCGATCCTTCTCCATATGCCCCTTTTTCCCAGCACGGCCAGAAACCCTCACACAGTCACTGAGGTGGGCAGATGGCACCACAGACCGGGCTCCCAGTAGCCAAAGCCCATTTAATCCCTAATGACTGGATCTAGGGGATCCTGCTGTGTCAGGGGGTTTGGACTGGATGGTCTTTCAAGGTCCCTTCCAATCCCTAATGACTGGATCTAGGGGATCCTGCTGTGGCAGGGGGACTGGACTGGATGGTCTCTCGAGGTCCCTTCCCATCCCTAATGACTGGATCTAGGGGATCCTGCTGTGGCAGGGGGACTGGGCTGGATGGTCTCTCGAGGTCCCTTCCCATCCCTAACGTTCTTTGATCCTGTGCTCTCACGGCCTCACGACAGCAAACACTCCTCTCCAGGTTGAGCCTTGCAGCAGGACTTCTATGGCCAGTTGTACCCCCAAAGCAGCGCTTGCAGAGGTGAACAGACCAGAGGCACCGCTAGAACTTTCGAGAGCTGCCTTCCATTTTATCTCTCAGCCTGCACTTCCATCACTTTCTCCAGGTTTAAATAATTAAGACCCTCAATTTCCTATAAAGGCAAAGCCCTAACTAACTCCGTCCTGAGCCTCCGTCAGCTCGAGGCCACGTACCCATAAAACTCAGCCTCAAACGCTCTTGTTAGGACAGTGAACAAATCAGTGCAGGACCAAATAAAATGGAAAACAACATCTGAGTTCAGAAAATCTGAGCCGTTACAGCGCGGCCAGAATTACCTCAGCGGCAATTTCCTACTTGAAGAGTCCCCTCCCTAACAGCAGCCCTGCCAGTCCAACGCAGTGTCTGGGACTTACATTTTCCAACTCTCTGCCACATGTTAGAGTCTTTTTTTGTTTCCACAGACATTTTCAATCCCAGCAGTTCACCTGGGGGACTGCAGCAAATGAGACTTGTAATTCCAGTACGGTACTAGCCAACTGCTTCCACTTGTGGCGTCACCCAGTCCTTCACTACCTGGGAGATGCTCGTGCCTGCGTCCATCATTGCTTCACAGGATCACAGAACATTAGGGATTGAGAGATCATCCAGTCCAACCCCTCTGCCAGGGCTTCTACTGTTGAGAACAGCTGGGAGCCTGCACCTCATGGAAACTGGGATTCAACTCCAGAGCTTTAGTCCTTGTTGCCTCTCCCCTCCTCAGTCACACTCACAAGCCAGCTACAGCCATCCTCCTCCTCCCTGTTCCCAGCCTGCTGGCAAGGCTGCAGCACCTACAGGCTCACCACAGCAGCCATCCTCCTCCTCCTCCCTGTTCCCAGCCTGCTGGCAAGGCTGCAGCACCTACAGGCTCACCACAGCAGCCATCCTGCTCCTCCTCCCTGTTCCCAGCCTGCTGGCAAGGCTGCAGCACCTACAGGCTCACCACAGAATCATTCAGGTTGAAAAAGACTTCCAGTCACCATTTCAAAACAGCAAATAGAATTAGAAAATCATAGAATCATTCAGGTTGGAAAAGACCCTTGGGATCACTGAGTCCAACCAGCAGCCCCACTCTACAAGGTCACCCCTAAACCAGAGCAAAAGCAAAGCTGCTGCCACACCCTACACATTTCCACCACCTCAATTACTTTGGGACCATGAGAGTTACTACCAAGACTCAGAATAAAGACCACTTTCCACCAGCCATCAGAGCTGAATTCAGCCCTGACCAAGGACTTACCTTCCTGCTGCTCTGCAGAATCTCTTTGCACCTTTCCATGCTCTCCTCCACCGCAGCACACGAGGCTTTCAGGAAGGACATCAGAGTCCAACAGTCAGCCTTAAAGAGCCCAGCCTGGAAGTTCAAGGTGGAGGAGCAGGGCTGCTTCTGAGCAGGCAGAAGAGAGCCCCCCAGAGCCACCCCGCTGCCAGGTGGGCTGGGTCCCGGTAAAGGACGCTGGCAGCAGCTTCCAGCTGCGACACCGGCTCAGCCAGGAGAGGGTTTCCCTTTGGCTGCCAGAGGAAAATGCCACCTGCAGAGCACAAACACCCCAAGAACTGGACCTGTGGTGACAACGTGCTGCACAGACTGCGAAGCAGACGGCACAGGACGACAGTTTATTAAGTCTGCTGAGGTGACTGCTCCTTGAAGACTGAAGTGAATCAAAAGGTCACTGCTGCTGATTTAAGAGCGCGTGTTGGGGCAGACAGTTGCTTGGCTTCTGTTTTCATCATCTTACACAGCACCTGCAGGAGGGAGGGCAGCTAGTAAGTAGAAGCAGAGAAGCTCCTCTGGACTGGCTGCTCTGTGTCATGTAAGTGCAGCTCAGGTTGTTCTTCGCAACGATCAAACTGAAACCACCCCTCTTCCCTCCTGGACCTTCCAGGGTCCTTTGTGAGGTGAAGGGTGTTACTGCTGCACAAAGACAACAACAGTGTCTGGCCAGAGGAGAG
Source organism: Rhinopomastus cyanomelas (assembly GCA_013400115.1). Taxonomy (NCBI): domain Eukaryota; kingdom Metazoa; phylum Chordata; class Aves; order Bucerotiformes; family Rhinopomastidae; genus Rhinopomastus; species Rhinopomastus cyanomelas. Next base: position 531,900 of record VXBP01000375.1, read on the forward strand.
GCTGACCTCCCTCCTTCTGTCACAGTGGCATTTGTGCCTTTTCATTTCAGAGCCTCCAGCGACGGTTTCTTCCGGCATCGTGCCCACCCTCAGGGAGCCTGTGCAAAGGGCTGACACCCACCCCCAGACAGGCAAACTCACCCGAACCCAAAGAAGCCCCTCATCTCCCCTTCCCCTGCCATAAGTTTGGTGGGAGCTCTGTCACACACCTCTGAAGCTCTGAACATGGGCAGGGGAGAGACAGGATCTCTCTGCTCCTTTTAACAGCAAGAGAGGATGGATCACAGAACATTAGGGGTTGGAAGTGACCTCGAAAGATCATCCAAGTCCAATCCCCTGCCGCACCAGGATCTCCTAGATCACAGAATCAGAGAACATTAGGAACTGAAGGGACCTCGAAAGATCATCCAGTCCTAACCCCCTGCCACAGCAGGATCTCCTAGAACCAGTCACACAGGAACAGTCCAGATGGAAACATCTCCAGACACAAGGAGGCTCCACAACCCCCCTGGGCAGCCCTGCCAGTGCTCCATCACCTTCACTGGGAAGAAGTTCCTTCTCATATTGATGTGGAACCTCCTCTGTTCCAGCTGACACCCATTGCTCCTTGTCCTGTCATTAGATGTCTCCAGAGAAGCAGACTCCACAACCATTTAGGTGCAGGCACAAAGACTTCCCCAACATCTGCTACCCAGGACTGTTCCCCTGGGGACAAACCCGCTACAAAACCTGCTCTTCTAGGGAAAAGAGGACTAAAGAGGATAAATTAAATTGCATTTAATAAGATAAACTAAATACAATGAAATCTGCCCCTACATTTACAGCAGGATTTGGCTCCTATTTGGGTGGATTTGTATCTGTTGCCGTTGTCTTGCAGAAGTTTCACCCCTGGTTTACACGATGCTGAAGATGAAACCATCCATCTGACTCTAGTTATCACAGGAAAGCACCAGTGATCCCAGCAGGCATCAGAGAGGGGATTACAAACGAGGGAAGGAGCTGCCTCAGCTGATTGGACACATATCAAGATCCTTTTCTTTTTGCATCCTGCATTTGCTCCTTATTAAAGGAAAATGATTTACAAATGCCGGGTTCACTTAGTGCCCGGGGTAGCCGTAAAACTTAATTAATCACCATAGCTCAGCTTGCTGGGGTTTTTAAATGAAAAGCCCTATAAAAAGGGGAAGTTTCCTATGAAGAAAGCCCCTCAAAATTGCCTGGCTTCCTGCTTTTGTGCTGGACCTTATGGGGCCAGTAGCTGGACACTGCCTGCAGTCCTGAGTCAGCAACTGACCCAGAAGGGGGCAAACACCTGAGCCAACGGGCACCACAGAATCACAGAACATCAGGGATTGGAAGGGACCTGCAAAGATCATCCACTCCATCCCCCTGCCACAGCAGGATCACCTAGACCAAGTCCCACGGGAACATGTCCAGGAGGGTTTGAAATGTCTCCAGAGAAGGAGACTCCACAATCCCTCTGGGCAGCCCCTGCCAGGGCTCTGCCACCCTCCCAGGGAAGAAGGTCCTTCTCTCATTGATGGGGAACCTCCTCTGTCCCAGCTCACACCCACTGCCCCTTGTCCTGTCACTGGGTGCCCCTGAGCAGAGCCTGGCTGCATCCTCCTCACACCCACCCTTCACACATTGATCAACATCCATGGGGTCACCCCTCAGTCTCCTTTTCTCCCAGCTCAGTATCCCCAGCTCCCTCAGCCTCTCCTCAGCAGGGAGATGCTCCCCTCCCTCCATCATCTCTGTGGCTCTGCACTGGGCTCCCTCCAGCAGCTCTGTCCCCTTCTGGAACTGAGGGGCCCAGAAGGTGATCCTGCTCTGGCAGGGGGATTGGACTAGATGATCTTTCGAGGTCCCTTCCCATCCCTAATGATTCTATGATTCCAGATGTGGTCTCACCAGGGCAGAGCAGAAGGCGAGGAGAACCTCTTGATCCGCTAGCCACCCCCTTTCTGACCCACCCCAGGGGCTTCCTGGGGGGGAGCTGGCTGGCTGTTCGTGCAGCACTGTCACTGCCAGGCTGTGTTGGCTGTGCTGTGGGTGAATGAGATCTTCCAAGAGATGGGAAGGAGAGTGACTTTCTTTTCCCCTGGCAGTTCTGTGCCGGGTCTCTAGGTGCTGATTCCCACTGCAGCGCGTCAAGGCAGCTGCCTGAACTCCACTCCAAACCACTAACATCGCTGGCAGTCCCAGTTGTTGCCATTTCCTTGCACCCTGTTGTTCCATGAAATCCCACTTCCCCAACCCGCTGCCCCGGGCTAACAGGCTGCAGGAGTCACTCACAGAATCACAGGACATTAGGGGTTGGAAGGGCCCTCGGAAGATCATCCAGTCCACCCCCTGCCCCAGCAGGACCACGCTCCACGACGCCCCGTATAAATGGAGCAGGGAAGGTTATAAAAGAGAAAGATGAGGACATTTACCACGCCAGCTCCTGCTCCCCAAGTCTCTCCCGAGTTTCCAGACTCATCAGGCAGGCGGGGGGCAGGCAGCCACCCCTCTCTCTCTCTCCAGTGCTGCTGGGTCCAATTCATCACGGGCTGCTTGCTGAAGGATTCGGTGTCAATGCTGGCAATCGATCCAAGAAAAGCGGCCTCTGCCTCCTGTGCTTCTCCCTGTAAGGGGAGGAATTAACCCTTCAGGCACCGCAAACACAACAGCTGCAGGGAGAAGGAGACATTGCGGAATCAGAGAACTTCAGGGATTGGAAGGGACCTCAGAAGATGATCCAGTCCAATCCCCCTGCCTCATATCACAGAGCATTAGGGGTTAGAAGGGACCTCAGAAGATGATCCAGTCCAATCCCCCTGCCTCCTATCACAGAGCATTAGGGGTTAGAAGGGACCTCAGAAGAACATCCAGTCCAATCCCCCTGCCTCATATCACAGAGCATTAGGGGTGAGAAGGGACCTCAGAAGAGGATCCAGTCCAATCCCCCCACATATCACAGAGCATTAGGGGTTAGAAGGGACCTCAAAAGATCATCCAGTCCAATCCCCCCACAAATCACAGAGCATTAGGGGTTAGAAGGGACCTCAAAAGATCATCCAGTCTAATCCCCCCACATATCACAGAGCATTAGGGGTTAGAAGGGACCTCAGAAGAGGATCCAGTCCAATCCCCCCACATATCACAGAGCATTAGGGGTTAGAAGGGACCTCAAAAGATCATCCAGTCCAATCCCCCCACATATCACAGAGCATTAGGAGTTGGAAGGGACCTCAAAAGATCATCCAGTCCAATCCCCGCACCACATTCTCTACCCATCCCACCCCTACGTCCCAATCTTTATTTGAGGCAGTAAATTAGGGAGGGAAAGAAGTACTTGCTGTCTGATAGCGGATCTGATGTAGAAGAGAGGAGCTCTGTGGGGATTATCAGCCTGTGACTACATATTCTTGTGGTGGAATGGGACTACCCAGAAGACAAAAGCCTGGCCACGTTCCTGTGCGACTTGGTCTAGGGGATCCCACTCTGGCAGGGGGATTGGACTGGATGATCCTTCCAGGTCCCTTCCAACCCCAATGTTCTGTGGTTCTGTAATGATTCTACCCAATTCCATCTGTATTCCCTGTTTGTCTCCACACAGAAGAGCAGAAGGTGTCCTCTAAGTATATTGTGACCCACAGCGGAGCGTGTGAACAGTTCATTCACCTGCACTGCAGCTTCAGCTCAGTCTGGTCTAAGCTCTTCATCATCTGGGAGCCACAGATCTGCATCAGCTAAGGGTACGGGCTAGTGCTCCCACAGCAGCTGGAAGCAACATCATGTTTGTCAGGCACTTAACACGCTCAGCTTCAGCTGGGCTCGAGCACGGCGGCGGCGGCGCAACGGCTTCCCATTTAAAACGCACTCAGGAGCGCCGGGAACTCCTCCGGACTCTCGGCGAGCTGCAGCTCTGAAACACCATGAGGAGGCAGCTGGAGCGACGACAGCATCTCCCCAGCCCTGCACGCTCGGGTGGCGGCACCAGAGGCTCCTGTGAGCACACAGAACATCGGCGATGGGAAGGGACCTCGACAGACCATCCGGCCCGATCCCTGCCGCGCGCACGGGGAAAACCCACAGGGGAACCGGCGCAGGGAACCGGCGCAGGGAACGCGACGCCCAGCAACGCCTGACTTCTCCGGCGGCACTGCACCTCGCTCAGCTGCTCCAGTTTCAATGAGGACAGGCGGTGCCGCCGCGACGCCGTGGTGGCCCACAAGGTGCTTGGGCCTGCCAGCACGCCACGGCGGACAGCACCGCGTAACGGAGCCGCGTGGACGGATGAGAGTGTTGTGGGAGCTCTGCCACTGACCAAATTAAGGCTGCTGTCTGCAGCTCGTTAGAGCAGCCCTCCTTACTCCTTTCACGGCGAGGCCTCCCTCCTGTCAGACACACGGCTTGTGTTCCACACGGAAGCAAAACGCACCTGCCTGCTGGGAGAGACCCGCAGTGGAAGCGCCTGAGGAACAGCACCCTCCTCATCCTGAGCAACTGAGGGCTTCAACTGAACAGGAACGTTGTTTTCTTCATTAATCTGTTTACAAAACAGGAGATCCTAGAAGGGAAAAGGAGTTCCCCTTGTTAAATGTTTACCACTAAATCCCTGTAGGGGCTCCTACCCTAAGTCAGGAAGTCAAGGAGGGAGCTAGGGGCTTGTTTCCTGCCCAACGGCACACACAGTGCCTGTAGGACAGGGCAGACACCCTCACCCTGAATCACAGAGCATCAGGGACTGGAAGGGACCTGGAAAGGTCATCCAGTGCAACCCCCCTGCCACAGCAAGATCCCCTAGATCCAGTCCCACAGGAACATGGCCAGGTGGGTTTGAAACGTCTCCAGAGAAGGAGACTCCACAACCCCCCTGGGCAGCCCCCACCAGGGCTCTGTCACCCTCTCTGGGAAGAAGGTCCTTCTGGAGCTGAGAGGCCCAGAACTGGACACAAGATTCCAGATGTGGTGTCAGCAGGGCAGAGTAGAGGGGGAGGAGAACCCCTCTGGATTTGCTAACCACCCCACTTCTGATCCAGCTCAGGATACCGTTGACCTTCCTGGCCACAAGGGCTGATGGCCATCCTGCTGGCCACCAGGACTCCCAGATCCCTTTCTCCTACACTGCTCTCCAACAGGTCACTCTATACTGGTCCCTAGGCTTGTGCTTGCCCAGATGCCAGACTGCACTGCCCTTGTTCTAGGTCGTTCAGGGTCTCCCAGCCCAGCTCTCCAGCCCATCCAGGTTCTGCTGAATGGCAGCACAGCCTGCTGGGCTGTATCAGGGAAAGTGAAGAATCCCAGATCCTCCAAGCAGATGGAACATGACTGCTCTACCAAAAACACATGAAAAGCAAGCTGAACAAGAAAACCCCAGGCACTCACCACGAAGGCCACAAAGGAAACCACAGTTCTCACACTTAGGTAGAAAAACACCCCAAAATGTTGCAGGCTGGTGGTGACAAGGCAGGAGGATCAGGATCACAGCTAGTGTTTTCCTCAGGCCCTCCAGTGACAGGCAGAAATGCTGAAGGGAACAAGAGAAGACACCTCGTTAGCACATGGCTTAGAGGCTGGTGCCACCAGAGGACTTCGGGGGTTTTTGATCACAGGGAGGTTTACAGGGCACCTAATGGACAGCATCTGTCTCCAAAGGGGAAAAGGATTCTTGCTCATGAGTTGGTGGGGCTCCTGGAGAGGGCTTCAACCTAGGCTCCAAGGGGGAAGGGACAGCTCTGGGCACACTGGAGATGGGTCTGGGGGTTGTGTACCACTCTTCTGGGGTGAGGCCGGAGGCCTTGCTCAGCCGCATCAGCACTGCTGCGTGCAGCACGGGGAACGACGACAGGAGGCTTGGGACCTCTGCAGATGAGGCCTGTGGAGAGGAGAAAAGGGTTTATGTAGGAGGTACAGACAGGGCAGTGCAGGGCAATAAACACCAGACCAGCAAGACCAAGGGCATGAGTACACAGAGACAAACTGCTCAGGGGCATCTAGTGACAGGACAGGGGGCACCAGGTGTCAGCTGGAACACAGCAGGTTCCACATCAGTGTGAGAAGGAACTTCTTCCCAGTGAGGGTGACAGAGCCCTGGAAGAGGCTGCCCAGGGAGGTTGTGGAGTCTCCTTCTCCCAAGATGTTTAAAACCCACCTGGATGTGTCCCTGTGCAACTGGATCTAGGGGATCCTGCTGTGGCAGGGGATCGGACTGGATGGTCTTTCAAGGTCCCTTCCAGTCCCTCATGTTCTGTGATTCCATGGCTGGATCTAGGGGATCCTGCTGTGGCAGGGGATCGGACTGGATGGTCTTTTGAGGTCCCTTCCAGTCCCGCATGTTCTGTGATTCCAAAATTAACCCCTAAACTTGCACGGGAGTGAAACATGGGGAAAAGCCACGCGCTCCCCAGCGCAAGACAGGAAAGAGGAGACGATAACAGAGAATCAATCCCCGTGCAAAGCAAAACAGAAGGACTAACTAAAAGGGCTCCATCTGCTTTTAATTTGAAGCCACAGCACAGGGGAGAAGTTAAAACTCCAATAGGTACCTACGTTCCTTTGAAAGGCTAAGTCTGCGCCTGAAGAAAGAGGCTTTTCACTTACCTCCTGTGGTATCAAAGAGCCCATTAAAAACCAATAAAATACTGGGAAGCTTTTTACCCCTGTGAAACAGTGCAATTAATATCCTTCAGCACACGATTATTGATTTTTATAAAGCCATTTACGGGCTTGTGCAGTCGCGATTATCCAACCCCGTGGGTGCCAGGGAAGGAGGAGTTCTCAGAAGTGGAGCCGTATCCTCATTCCCACGTCAGCATGGCCCAAATTTACAGACTTCTGATGGTTTTATCCCTTTGCTTTCCCCCAGGATGCTTTTGTTGCTAACGGCGCAGGGCTCCGGCACAGGATTAACCCTTCTCTTCCCTCCCACCTGAGACAGATGCTTCCTCCCCCGGCCCTGTGCTGTGAAGTATATCACCTGTCAGCCAGCCATCGGCTACTTGTGGCTGGCGGGTTGGAGGCTCAGCAGAGTAGGCTTCACGTCAGAAAACCAGCAGCTGCTCGTACATCACACTGGTCATTAGCAGAGGATCATTCTGGACCTTTGCCCACAGCACCTTGCTATGGCAAGAGAAAGGCTATAAAACCCTAGGCCCTGTCAGCTATTGTCATTTAGGTGAGAATTTATCAGGTCTCAGAGTGCCCTCTGACTGGATTATTATGAATAATGAATGAAGCTTTACGCCACACCGAGGCATTAATAAGACTGGGCTGACTGGGAGAAAGGCAGGGCGGTATCAGAGCGGGCACTTCGTCCACAGCTGCTGGGTTTGCTGGGTTTAACTGACGCGACCGAAACGAGGAGCTCATTTAATTATTAAGCAAGTAGCATGATGCTTTTGGTGCAGCCGACGGGTGGTATCGCTGCCCTGCTCGCGGAGAGCTCGCAACAAAGGGCTGTCTGCTTTCGACCCCTTCGCCACATCCATCGCCTGCTCTTGAGCAGCTGAATCCACAAAGTCTCCCTGGCAGAACAAAGCCAGGCAGTGCTCATCCTCACTTTTCCTTTTAATGTAACTTCAGAAAACCTAACATATAAGTGGTTTTGCAACGTGGTCTAGGGGGTCCTGCCCTGCCAGGGGGATTGGACTGCGTGATCGTTCAAGGTCCCTTCCAATGCCTAATGGAAAGGACCTCGAAAGATCGTCCAGTCCAATCCCCTCCCAGAGCAGGATCACCTAGATCCAGTCCCACAGGAACATGGCCAGGTGGGTTTGAAATGTCTCCAGAGAAGGAGACTCCCCAATGACCCTGGGCAGCCCCTGCCAAGGCTCTGGCACCCTCACCGGGAACAAGGTCCTTCTCACACTGATGTGGAACCTCCTCTGTCCCAGCTCACACCCACTGCCCCTTGTCCTGTCACTGGGTGCCCCCAAGCAGAACCTGGCTCCATCCTCCTCACACCCACCCTTCACATACTGATCAACATCCATGGGGTCACCTCAGTCTTCTCTCCTCCAAGCTCAAGAGCCCCAGCTCCCTCAGCCTTTCCTCAGCAGGGAGATGCTCCCCTCCCACCTTCATCTTCATGTAACCTGCTGGAGATAGTCTGGGGATATCAATCAGGACTAGTGGTTTTCTCCCTTACTTTAACATTAGCTCCCAAATCCCTCCTCACAGAGGGACCAGGTAACCTGTGGGCGACACTCTGGGGATATCAGTCAGGATCACCGATTTTATTCCTTATGGCAGGTCAGTTCATTCCCAGTATCTCTCCCTACAGCACACAGCTGAGAAAGGGAAGGGACAAAAAGGCAACCACTAACCTAACTGGGGATGGGGATGGAGGAGGGGAGTAAGAACCCCACCAAACCACGACAGTAACAACAAAAAGCAGATGCACAGCAGAAACTGCTGGCAGTAATCAGCCTCTTGGTGTGGTGGTTGCAGCTGCACTCCAGAGGAGCAAGCGCACGGAGCTGACAAGCACTCAAGGCTGTTATTTATCTTGGTACCAGCTTCACCAGCAAAACCCTTCTAAAAGGCTGGACACGCTTTATCTCAGGCATTAAAAGCACCAGCTCTGGCTCCACATGTCAGAAACACAGCTCCTGTTTCTCAGGGAGAAGCCTACCATCCAGAATGAATATTTGTACTTACAACCAACACACAGGCAGCAGCAATGCCCAGGGGGCTGTGGAGTCTCCTTCTCCAGAGACATTTCAAACCCACCTGGCCATGTTCCTGTGTGACTGGATCTGGGGGATCCTGCTGTGGCAGCGGGATTGGACTGGGTGATCTCTTGAGGTCCCTTCCAATCCCTCCTGCTCTGTGATTCTGAGACTGAGACACGTGGCCCTGTCTACTGCAGGGGGTTAGAACTAGGTGATCTCTGAGGTCCCTTCCAAACTGAACCATCTATGACTCAGCCTAACTCTCACCCCAACCTCTCAATTAATCATTATTACAGTAAATATTCTTCCCAGAAAGCTCCAACAGGGGAGGGTTAGACTGGTCATCAGGAAGAAATTGTTCCTGGAGAGAGTGGTCAAGCACTGGACTGGGCTGCCCAAGGTGGTGGTTGAGCCCCCATCCCTGGATGAGTTTAAAAGATGCTTAGATGTGGTGTTGGGGGATCAGGTTTAGGGGTGACCTTGTAGAGTGGGGCTGCTGGTTGGACTCGATGATCCCAGGGGTCTCCAACCTGAATGGTTCTGTGATTCTTAAGCCACTGACACTCAGCCAAATCACAGAGAAAAACTTCACCCTCTTAAAAGAGAGACAGATTGAAGCTGCTTCTCTCTACACTATTAATCAAATTATCAGTTAGGATGCAATACTAATAATACAGCAAAACCCCACAAATATTAGGTCAATTACAAGTCTTTTAATTGCCTCAACTAAGTTCCTTCTTTCTGGTCCTGACTGGCTGGGGGCCGACTTGCACATCGGAACAGCTTTCCACACAATAGTTTAGAAACATCTGACCAGGCAAAAGGCAGGAACAGAACCCTCCAAACCTTTTTGAGGCACACAGCTGAAAAATTCCCAGGGCAGCAAGTTTCACTGCAATAAAGGGAGCTGGTACAACCTCTGCTGAGCTGTGATGCTGCGGCCCTTTTCCTATGCATGTGCTGCTTGTTGTGGGAAAAGCAAGCAGGAGGAGTCCTACAGCCCTGTTGTTCCTCCAGCAGCCAGAGATACAGTCCTCATCGTTACAGGGACAGTTTGCATCATTTCAGTGCTGGAGACCTCCGGCTCAAGCAGAACTTGTGGTCAACTGGAACTGTAAACCACACAGAATCATTCAGGTTGGAAAAGACCCCTGGGATCATCAAGTCCAACCAGCAAACCCACTCTACAAGGCCACCCCTAAACCAGACCCCCCAACACCACATCTAAGTGATTTTTAAACTCATCCAGGGATGGGGACTCAACCCCCACCCTGGGCAGCCCACTGACCGCTCTCTCCAGGAAGAATTTCTTCCTGATGGCCAGTCTGACCCTCCCCTGGTGGAGCTGGAAGCCCTTCCCTCTGCTTCTGTCACTACTGACCTGTGAGCAGAGCCCAGCACCAGCATCTCTACAGGGTCCTTCAGACAGCTGCAGAGAGTGATGAGGGCTCCCCTCAGCCTCCTCTTCCTCAAGCTAAACAGCCCCAGCTCTCTCCATCACAGAACACTAGGGATTGGCAGGGACCATGAAAGCTCATCCACTCCAATCCCCCTGCCCGAGCAGGATCACCTAGGCCAAGTCGCACAGGAACACATCCAATCTCTCCTCCTCAGATTTGTTCTCCAGGCCCTATATCCAATCTCCAGGATTTACTCCCCACACATCTACCATCCCTACAGAAGAAAGCACCCACTGGTGAACTAGTTCAGGGACCATCTCCCCTGCACCCCATCCCTCCACAGCTGGCACCCCATGGCAGCGGCACTGCCGTTCCTGCCCCACCCCAGGGCTACCTCTTGCTGTCGGTGGGGCTCTGCATCGTTCCGCAGGGACTCTCTGAGCCTCCTTCCCTAACTGGAGCCAGAAGAAGCACCGGAGCGAGCCCAGCCGAGCTTCCTGTTGTGTGTGAGAGCCTTGCAGGACTTTGGAGCAGAGAGCACAATTACAAACCTCTGGCCCTGAAGGAAGATGCAGAAACCTCCACGCTCTGTCTATTTTCTCCTGCCTGCTGCAGCGATTTCCCCTGACTTTAGCACTTCAAACGCCAGCGAGGCTGAATTTCCATGAGCTCTGCTGAGGAGCACAGGCTCCGGTTTTCACTTCAGATGAAAGCTACAGGCAGCCACCCTCGGGCCTCTCATCTCGAAATGACGCTGCTCAGGCAGGGGGACGACGACTACGGGACTAACGTCTTGGGCTTCATAAACGGGGAGCAGCGACAGGACAACCTTTTAATTGCAGTGGAGCTAGGGGACGTGTTTCAGAACACTGGCTAAGAGATTGTACCTTCTTGTCGGCAGTAATGAGTGACAACCGACGCACAGGACATCAGGGATCGGCAGGGACCTCCAAAGATCATCCACTCCTATCCCCCCACAGAACATCAGGGATTGGAAGGGACCCCAAAAGAGCATCCACTCCTATCCCCCCACAGAACATCAGGGATCAGAAGGGACCTCCAAACATCACCCAGTCCAATCCAGTTGCAGAACATCCCGGATTGGAAGGGACCTCCAAACATCAGCAAGTCCAACCCCCCACCACAGCAGGATCCCCTAGATCCAGCCACGCAGGAACATGGCCAGGTGGGTTTGGAAACGTCTCCAGAGAAGGAGACTCCACCACACCCCTGGACAGCCCCTGGTTCACAGACTTGATTTTATTATCAGCAATAAGTGGCAACTGACTCATTTTAAAAGTCAAGGGGTACGCCATAAAGTTAATGAGAATCTAGAGGCAATTAAAACACAACAGTTAGGACATCTGATGGATTTTCGGCTTCCTCCAGCTCCCTGTTACCTGTAGCAGATTTATCGTAGAATCAGAGAATCACAGAATCATTCAGGTTGGAAAACACCCCTGGGATCATAGAGTCCAACCACCAACCCTACAAGTTCACAGAATCACACAATCACACAGATTCACAGAACATTAGGGATTGGAAGGGACCTGGAAAGACCATCCACACCAATCCCCCTGCCACAGCAAGATCACCTAGATCCAGTCCCACAGGAACACACCTGGGTGGGTTTCACCCCTAAACCAGATCCCCCAACACCACATCTCAGCATTTTTTAAACTCATCCAGGGATGGGGACTCAGCCCCCACTCTGGGCAGCCCAGTCCAGGGCCTGACCACTCTCTCCAGGAAGAATTTCTTCCTGATGGCCACTCTAACCCTCCCCTGTTGGTGCTGGAAGCCCTTCCCTCTGCTTCTGTCACTAATGACCTGTGAGAAGAGCCCAGCACCAGCATCTNGATTCACAGAACATTAGGGATTGGAAGGGACCTGGAAAGACCATCCACACCAATCCCCCTGCCACAGCAAGATCACCTAGATCCAGTCCCACAGGAACACACCTGGGTGGGTTTCACCCCTAAACCAGATCCCCCAACACCACATCTCAGCATCTTTTAAACTCATCCAGGGATGGGGACTCAGCCCCCACTCTGGGCAGCCCAGTCCAGGGCCTGACCACTCTCTCCAGGAAGAATTTCTTCCTGATGGCCACTCTAACCCTCCCCTGTTGGTGCTGGAAGCCCTTCCCTCTGCTTCTGTCACTAATGACCTGTGAGAAGAGCCCAGCACCAGCATCTTTGCAGGGTCCTCTCAGACTGTTGTAGAGAGCGATGAGAGGTCCCCTCAGCCTTCCCTTCCTCAAACTAAACAGCCCCAGCTCTCTCCATCTCTCCTCATCAGATGGATTCTGCAGCCTCCTCCTCAGCATCATCACCCTCCTCTGCTCTCGCTCCAGCACCTCAATGTCTCCCTTCTCCTGAGGTGCCCCAAACTGGACCCAGTACTCAAAGTGCAGCCACCCCAGTGGGACAATCACAAACCACTCTTGTAGCTTCCAAGCAACATGATCACTTCCCTTTGAAACCTTTGTTTAACCTCTGCCCTTCACGCTCTTTAGCAAAAGCCTCAATGTACTTCTCAGGCTTCGAGTGTCTTAAAAGCTGGATGAGAGCCCCAGATAGGTGGGAGGGAAGAACCGTCTCGAGCAGCCCACAGCTGGCCGCTGCTTACTCAAGGTTCTCTTCCGGAGAAGTCTTTTTGTAATCTCAATTTATTTCCAACTACTTTTGTTTTCCTTGAGGGACCCTACATCGCTACTGGAATCACTATATTGCTACTTTTCATGTTTTTTACTTGCCCTCTGGAACAATAAAGGCTCAAAGGTTCATAAATATGCATTCTGTAATGTATTATGCTGACAAAGTGTTGCTCAGATAGCTGCTCCTGCCTTTAGGGAATGAGTAAGTTTACAGCATGCTTAAACCACAGCGTAAGAGGGAAGAGGGAGCGGGAGAGCGCTGCGTCAGCGCCTCGGCTAGGAGCCCAACAAAAGAGTTGTCCTGAAGCCACAGAGGGAGCAGGAAACGCAGCTGGATAAGGAACCACTGCCAGCACCGTGGAGCAGGCACGGGTGGAGGTTGAAGGGTGTCTGAGAGGGCATCGTACCTTCTTGTCTGGGGACTACGCTGCCAAGACATCACAGAACAGACTCACGGTGCGATTCAGGTTGGAAAAGACCCCCGGGATCATCCAGTCCAACCAGCAACCCCACTCTACAAGGTCACCCCTTAAACAGATCCCCCAACACCACAGCTACGCGACTTTTAAACTCATCCAGGGATGGGGACTCAACCCCCACCCTGGGCAGCCCAGCCCAGGGCATGACCACTCTCTCCAGGAAGAATTTCTTCCTGATGGCCAGTCTGACCCTCCCCTGGTGGAGCTGGAAGCCCTTCCCTCTGCTTCTGTCACTAATGACCTTTGAGAAGAGCCCAGCACCAGCATCTCTGCAGGGTCCTCTCAGAGAGCTGTAGGGAGCGATGAGGTCTCCCCTCAACTTCCTCTTCCTCAAACTGAACAGCCCCAACTCTCTCCATCTCTCCTCATCACATTGATTCTCCAGGCCCTTCCCCAGCTTCACTGCCCTCCTCTGCCCTCACTCCAGCCACTCGATGTCTCCCTTGTCCTGAGGTGCCCCAAACTGGGCCCAGTCCTCAACGTGCAGCCTCATCAGTGCTTTGTTGCCCTCTGCTCTCACTCCAGCACCCTGATGTCTCCCTTCTCCTAAGGTGCCCCAAAATAGACCAAGTCCTCAAGGTGCAGCCTCACCAGTGCTGAGTGCAGGGGGACAACCCCTTCCCTCCTCCTGCTGGGGACACAGTTTCTAATCCAGGCCAGGACGCCACTGGCCTTCTTGGCCACCTGGGCGCCCTGCTGGCTCACGCTGAGCCGCCTGAACGGCAGGTTCAGAGCCCAGATGTCAAGGCTGCTCTCTCAGCTGTGCAGACAGCGTTTGCACAAGTGCACTGTCAGCACAACAGGGGAACCCTCCTTCGATTAACCTGGGTTAGAGGGTGTAGCGCTGGAACCACGCTAACGACCTGGCGTGAGCTACTTACCGCGGAGACGAGCAGCACAGCCTCCATCCTGAAGTTGTTCTCGTCGGGGAGGACAAGTCTGAGCAACAACCAAGCTGAGCCTCATCAGAAACCCCTCCGAATGCTGCAACAAAAAGCCCTGCAAGATTTATTTGCTGGTAACAAACTCCCAAGGCCCACAAGTCTGCTTTGCTGTCTGGTGTTCAGCAAGGCCCCACACAGCGCTCGGGGCAAGTCTGGCTATTTGAGAACACTGCGTCTCCATTTAGTCTTCTGATTATCCCTGACATTTATCCACCAGGGAGAACACAAGTTCACTCTGCTCCACAGTTCCCATACTGGGGAGGATGATGCACATCCACCTCAAAGTCGGGAGAGGTTATCGGCGGTAGATACAGGGACCTGAAGGGCTGTCTGAGAGGTCTGCCCTGTGAACAAGGATGAAGAGGCAGTCAAATAATCACAGCCTCTCTTGTGAGGACGTGAACCAGCGTCCCAGCTTTGCCCCTCTCATCTGAAGCTTCCCCCGTGAAGCAGCAGGGGTCTGACAGCCTAGGAAGCCTCGGTTTCAGTCCACGCTGCTGAAGGTCTCTGACAGGCACGGAAGGCTCCCAACAGAAAACACAACCATGTTGCCGGTGCTCTCTGTTCTCATAGCTCTGCAGCAGGCTGGCACAGCTCTGGCAGCACACAGCCCAATCCCAAACCCTGAGGTTTCCCCACCTCAGGGCAACAGACTGCTAATGGCATGGCTTTTTTCTTAGTTGAGATGATGGGTCCAGTTCTGGGCCCCTCAGTTCCACAAGAGCTGCTGGAGAGAGCCCAGTGCAGAGCCGCAGGGATGATGGAGGGAGGGGAGCATCTCCCTGCTGAGGAAAGGCTGAGGGAGGTGGGGCTCTTGGGCTGGGAGAAAAGGAGACTGAGGGGGGACCCCATGAATGTTGTGAAGTACCAGAACATTAGGGATTCGAAGGGACCTCCAAAGATCATCCAGTCCAACCCCCCTGCCACAGCAGGATCCCCTAGATCCAGTCACACAGGAACATGCCCAGATGGATTTTAAGCGTCTCCAGAGAAGGAGACTCCACAACACCCCTGGGCAGCCCCTGCCAGGGCTCCATCACCCTCATTGGGAAGAAGGTCCTTCTCAGATTGATGCAGAACCTCCTCTGTCTCAGCTCACACCCACTGCCCCTTGTCCTATCACTAGATGCCCCTGAGCAGAGCCTGGCTCCATCCTCCTCACACCCACCCTTCACACACATCAACATTCGTGAGGTCACCCCTCAGTCTCCTGTTCTCCCAGCCAAATCTGTGGTTCTAGAGCAAATCTCAGTACCTATTCAATGGGCAAATCAACTCAGTACCTCCTAAGCTCTTGGATAACCCGGCACTGACCCAAAAGCAGCTGCTCTGTTCACAGGAGATCACACCAGAGCAGTCTAGAGTGCGTTCTCCCTGCACCAGCTCTGAGCTGTGTCAGACACTTACCCTGAGCTCTGCCTGCAGACACAGCCAGCATCAGCTGAGCTTCTTTGCTCTTTGCTCTCCTGAAGTGGCCCAGGCTGCAAGTTCTCCTCGCACGGGACAGGCCAGGTTCTAAGAGCTTGCAGCAAACCTGTGAGCAGCAGCCAGGTCGTTCGGCCGGCCGGCATTCAGCAGCAGAAGAAAGGGGAGAGCCCTTGAATGGAGAGAGGAACAATGAGCCCTCCTGAAGAGGGACAGACGCAGCGTGAGGGTTCCATCAGAACGAGAGCAGATCAGGACGGGGGATGCAGGCGCACGCTCGCTCCGCATCCCTCACGTGGGTCCAGCTGAACACGGCACAACTGACGATCGTTTCCTCCCTTTCCTTACCTACGATTAGGCTTTTCGAGCGCGTAAGTGTTCCCTAATCAAAGAGCAGTTCCACGGAGCCCCTGACATCAAAGGAGAGCCTTTCCAAAGCGATCACGGTATCAAAGCGATATTCCGTGCGGAATCGGAGGTGAACCGCTGCAATAATCCTTCTGGGACAGAGAGAAAGAACTACAGCAGCCCGTGCTGCCCAGCAGCATCCACAGCAATCCATCACAAAAGCCAGAAAGCACCGGCCCCCACGATGCACGCACTCGCCACCACTGCTCTTCTCCTCCATTTTCTCTTTGTCTGGGCAGCGACTCATCCTCGCTTGGCCCGAGAGGGCTGCAGCTGATCGGCAAGACTCGGGGGGAGCGACCTTCAAACCCACCACCCTTCTGTACAGTGGAGTCATATTATGAAAAAAGGGAGGAGGACGAGCGTGACGGCAAAGATAGCAGGACGAGGTGAGGCTGCCTGAGACTCGCAACCCGTGTCGCGTGCCCTCCGAGAGTGTCACAGCGGGCAAGCCAGGGACTGGCGACTTCTCTACTTGCTGGAGAGGTGTTTACTAGCAAATTCAACTTACTTACAGACGTTAGGATGATAACCCATTTTGATAGGACTGACTGGTCACCCAACCAACCATCAGCTCAGTGATGTGCACTGTGCAACACAGCATCACAGAACATTAGGGACTGGAAGGGACCTCGAAAGATCTTCCAGTCCAATCCTCCTGCCACAGCAGGATCCCCTAGACCAGGTCCCACAGGAACATGTCCAGGAGGGTTTGAAATGTCTCCAGAGAAGGAGACTCCACAACCCCCTGGGCAGCCCCTCCCAGGGCTCTGTCACCCTCACCACGAAGAAGGTCCTTCTCAGACTGATGTGGAACCTCCTCTGTCCCAGCTCACACCCACTGCCCCTTGTCCTATCATTAGATGCCCCTGAGCAGAGCCCGGCTCCATCCTCCCGACACCCACCCTTCACATATTGATCAACACTCAGGAGGTCACCCCTCAGTCTCCTTTTCTCCCAGCGCAAGAGCCCCAGCTCCCTCAGCCTTTCCTCACCAGGTAGTTGCTCCACTTCCTTCATCCTCTCTGTGGCTCTGTGCTGGGGTCTCTCCAGGAGCTCTGTGTCCTTCTGGAACTGAGGAGCCCAGAACTCAAGATGGTACAATCTGATCCAAGCACAATGCGCAGCCACATTCAAACGAATGAACGACTTCATCCCCTCTCCCAACAAAATCTTACCACAACACGCAACTCTCATCTTTAATGATCTTCCTTGAGGGTCCTGCTGTGGCAGGGGGATTGGACTAGATGATCTTTTGAGGTCCCTTCCAATGCCTACTGCTCTGTGATTCTTTACAACAGGTGAGCACAACTGAAATCAAAGAAACAACCAGCAAATGAGGTGCCAGTATGTGAGCTTCCAAGTTTCTGTTAGTCCTCGATGTGCCAGTAGCACCGTGTCCCTAGGAAACACCCCAGGAAAGCCAGGGAATGAGGAGCGAGGAGGGGGAAGGAAACAGGGAACCAAAACATACTTGATCTAGGTGATCCTGCTGTGGCGAGGAGATTGGACTGGATGATCTTTCAACGTCTCTTCCAATCCCTAATGTTCTGTGAGGTCTATCTTTGAGACCATCTCTCTCCAGTTGGAGACTGCTGCCCACTGCTAGGATTTAAATGCCAAGCAAGCAGAACTATCAGGAAGGACTCGGTGCCTCTAATTTCTTCATTTATCTTTATTTCCATTTGAACAGACGATTTAAATTACACAAAGGACTGAAGGTCTCCATCCATCATTAGAACAGTTGCAGAAGAACAAAAGAACCGATGGCACCACACAACACAAACCAGCAACAAAGAATAAACATAGAACATAACAAACTCTTCAAAAGTGTCTGTGTTGGGCCAACAAGCTACTGATGCTCTAAGAGAAAAGTGTTATTCTGGTGCAAACAAACAGTGATGAAATGGAGTCTCCTTCTCTGGAGACGTTTCAAACCCGCCTGGCCGTGTTCCTGTGCGACTGGATCTAGGTGGTGCTGCTGTGGCAGGGGGATGGGACTGGGTGATCTTTTGAGGTCCCTTCCAGTCCCTCATGTTCTGGGATTCTGTGTGTAAACCCACACACACCCCAAAATGAATCCGACTTCCCACTGCACTTCCTACAGGATGCGCCCAAACTCCTCGTTCTGTGGAGAACTGCAACCTCAACGTCTACCAGGATACTGACAAACCCAGGTCAGACCCTTGGATCAACCAGTGAACCTCTCTGCAAAGATCCTTCCAGATCCAAAGGCCTGCTGCAAGCGCAGAGTCACCCCCACAGAAGCCCACGCACGTCCACCGCGCAGGCGGCTCTGGCCCAGCCTTATGTTGGGGCAGCGTGGCCAAGGAAGGAGCAGAGCGCGGAGCTCAGCTCTGGCGACACAGGACCAGTCACTACTGTGCTGCTGACGCACAGGCAGCACCTGAGCGGGTCTGCAGCGCAGCTACGACCCGATCTAGCCACCCTGCGTCACGCGGTTTCAGTCAGGGAACACACAGAGGGCAGCGAGCAGGAGAAGCCAGCGTTAGGGGTGACAGGATGGCCAGGAGCCAGCAAAGGGCCCTTGTGGCCAAGAAGGTCAACGGCATCCGGGGGTGGATCAGAAGCAGGGTGGTTAGTACATTCAGAGAGGTTCTCCTCTCTCCTCTGCCCTGGTGAGACCACACCTGGAATATTATGTCCAGTTCTGGGCCCTTGAGTTCAAGGCCACAGAGCTGCTGGAGAGAGCCCAGCGCAGAGCCACAGGGGTGATGGAGGGAGGGGAGCATCTCCCTGCTGAGGAAAGGCTGAGGGAGCTGGGGCTCTGGAGCTGGGAGAAGAGGAGACTGAGATACAATCTGTATCAGGAACAAATAGACAAACAGCAAACCCGGAAGCAAGCTCAACAAGAAAACGTGGATAAAAGCCGAGAGAGGAGCCAATTTGGACAGAGGACTAAAAGGGGGAAGGCACAGGTGAGTCCAAAGCTGTGTTGTGCTGATACACACTTCAGAGACACTCAGAAAGACAGGAGATGAAAATAAAGACCAGTGAGTCAAAGGAAGAGAGGCCAATGAAGAAAGAAGGCAGCTGAAAAGAGTGAAGTCAGAAAGGTTAATAGACTTGAGATCCCAAAAGAAGTGAGTGACAGGACAGAGGAGAGAGAAAGACAGGTAAGACAAAAGAGAGCAGGTAGTGATCAGAGATGGGGAATTTAGAAATGAGAGATACTAAAGTGAACAGTATTTAGCTAAGACAAGGTCACGGGAATGGCTGAGGCAGGGAGAAAGACCCGTCTACAGTGAGAAGTCAAAGATGCCGGGCTGGGAAAACGGAACGAAGCGCATTGGAGTTCAGCAGTTACCAGGGTGGGGGTACAGGGGGAGTGGGAACAGGGGCTTTTCTGCCCCTGGTGAGGGGCAGAACCAGAGAAGGCAGAAATGGGCTGAGTTTAGCAAAGTCACAAAGACAGAAGCCAACAAATGGCCACTAGGAAATCTAGACACAAAGGGCTTCAAATCAGGAAGAGGCTAGAGCAACCCGAACAGGGGAAGCAGCAGCAGTGGAAGACAGAAAACACACGACTTCCAAAGCTGACACGAAAGGAACACCATTTTCAGCATCAACTGCAAGGTTTTGGGAAGGGAGTAAAGTTTGAAGAACCTGAAGCATCTGCATTTGAGTCAAGTTAGGAAACATAAGGAACACCCCTCTGGGCATGCCGTGCGCCTCGATTCCCTCCTTGGGTCATCCTGGCAGACAGCTTCAGTCGTACTCCTAGAGCCAACCGAGATCAGAAGTTCAGAAGACTAGGACACAGGGATATGGCAGGGCTGGAAAAGCCTGTGATTTTTGAAGATGTGTTAAAAGTGATGGAAGAGCAGTGATTTGAACTCTGCTGTCTGGCACCTCTACTTCCCGAGTAAGCTAACTCTCCACAGAGCCTCAAGGCCTTCACTGACTGTCCCTCTCTTCAGCCTGCTCCTAGAAGCTCAAACATACCTGACGCAGCACTTGCCACCAGCAGTCTTGGTCTAGGGGATCCGGCTCTGGCAGGGGGATTGCGCTAGACGGTCTTTCGAGGTCCCTTCCAACCCCTAATGTTCTGTGATAGCACCTACTGTAACGTTCATCTCTCTACATAAATCTGTAACGAGTGAAGCGTGAAGTAAATCATCACAGGAGTAGGAGCATTTCCACATTACATCAAGTATCTGCTTCGTTTCTACGAGACCCCCTTCCGAGGACCCCTCCCATCCCCGACGCCGCGTGGCTCTGCGAGAAGGTTCCATCAGGGTCTAGCACACGCAGCAGTGCTTCAGCGGACCCGCTTTGCTCAGGTGCCTGGCGCAGGGGACCAGCTCTGCGAGCCCACCCGCGAGCACTTCCAACACCCCGTGCAGTTCCACCTGACAGCCCAACGACAGAGGCTGGCGCCGGAGCCGTCGACGCCGCTCGCCTCGGCACAACATCCATCACACGTAAAGAGCCGCTTTAGAGATCTGCACGGTAACGAGGCACATCCGTGAGCCCTGGACCCGTTCGTTCTGCACCCAATGGTCCTTGCGGGCCGGAGCGAGCAAAACAACCCCAAACAGCAAAACCAACCCCCCTCCAAAACAACTGCTTCTTTCTTTTTGCTACTGCAACATTTCTTTCATTTTCTTATTCTGATAATTATTTTACTTTCTTCTTATTATTTTAATATTTTTAATTTTCGTATTACAATAATTTTCCTTTCAATTTATTATTCTGATAATTATTTAACTTTCTTATTATTTTAATATTTTTGATTTTCATATTACAATAATTTTCCTTTCATTTTATTATTACAGAGGTTTTTATTTTCTTATTGATTATTCTTTTCATTTTATTATTACGATCCCTTCCAACCCCTAACATCCCATGATCCTAAGATGGTAATTATTATTTTTCTTTCATGTTATTATTTTTTTATTACAATAATCCTCCTTTCATTTTATTATTACAATTTTTATTTTCTTATTGTAATTACTATTTTCATTTTATTATTACAATGGTTTTGTTATTCTAATAATTATTTTCCTTTTATTTTATTACGATAATTTTCCTCCACTTTATTATGATTTTTCTTTCATTTTAGTACAATTTTTTCTGTTTTATCATTATAATTATTTTCCTATCATTTTATTATCAGAACTTTGTTTCCATTTTCTGATTATAATTATTTTCCTTTCGTTTTATTGTAATTTTTTCATTTTATTACCATAACAATTTTTCTGTCATTTTCTTACAATAATAATTCTGTTCTTTCCATTTTAGCAGCACTGTAATTATTTCACTTAGTTGTTTTATTACTTCTTTCAGAAAAACACCAGAACTTGTCGCAGAGCGTCAGCTGCAAACAGCCTGACCGCAGCGGGGTTTATTTCAGTGATTTTTAAGTCCATTTCAGACCAAAAATGCAAGTATTTGATTACCTGTGCAGACCAAGAGCTAATCCTGGCACGCGAGCAAGCGGCACTGTGCTGGCTCTGGGACTCACGCAAGCACTGTGCCGTCTTTCCCAGTACAAACCCACCTCGTACTGCGACATCCGAACGCAATAATGGCTTCTAAAATTCAGAGACCAGG
Organism: Rhinopomastus cyanomelas; assembly: GCA_013400115.1. Lineage (NCBI taxonomy): Eukaryota > Metazoa > Chordata > Aves > Bucerotiformes > Rhinopomastidae > Rhinopomastus > Rhinopomastus cyanomelas. Next base: position 553,455 of record VXBP01000375.1, read on the forward strand.
CAAGTGAAAAGGAGGGGCTGTGTGACATCTGAACTGTCGTCACAGAAACACGATCATGGAGGTTAAAACTCAAAACTCCGTGAAAATGAGAGGCTGCTACTCACACGGCAGGGCTCCTCAAACACCTCCTCCCTACAAACTGCGCCGCTTAACTTCTCTAAGGTTAAGGACAGGTAAGCTAGAAAGAGAGCTAGGGGTTCACCTGGAAACAAACAGACAGACAGACAGACAGACAGAGCATAAGCTGATGAGCTGACAAGCAGTACGTCGACGACTTGGCACACGCTGCTCGAAAAGCCCCGCACTTTGCCCAGCCCTTGGAACAAATAACAAACCCAGAGCCAGGAAAGCTCCCGGCCCAGCTTGGAAATGTCATCTGCAGCCACCCCGGCTGGATCTTCCCCTTTGAGCACCACGTCAGGCACAAAACTCTGGCTGCACAGAGCCAAACGTGAGCGTGCAGAGAACTGACAGCGCTCAGAAGATACACGTGTGTGTGTGTGTGTGTGTGTGTGTACCTACCGCCATCTCCATTCCAATGACTCCTCCAGCCCCGTCAGGAGAAAGCAGTAACCCACTGCCACAGCTTCTTAGCCGCATCCCTGCTCAGTGATACTGATAAGCAGCATCCCAGCAGTAGTATCTCAGCAGTACAATGCTGCAGCCCTTAGCAAGTCATACCACCGGTAGGAAGTACATTTGACAGCTCTGTATAAAAAGTTCGCACCTGCAACTCAGTAAATTTCCATCCATTCTCCATTTTTAATGGATTTAAAAACAAGACTTCTTCCTATGGAACAATAACAAGTACTCAGGGAGAAGCAAAAAGGTTCTGTGGGCTAACAAAAACACTCGGAACTTCCTCTTCAGCTAATGAGGCACTTGGAAGACATTCTGCACACACTTCTGTTTCCCAAAGGAAGGAGTGGCAACCTGCTCTTCAAAAGCTTTCGCTTGATATGAAACTAATTCTCAGGATGCAGTATATAAAACCAGCTAACGTGAGGAATATGCTCTGTGTGGTACTACTCTAACAATCTGCTGTACTACCCTATTACGTCTCTTTCCAAAAGGTTTCTGCTGCTGTTAAATTAAATATCCTGTAAGGTCATCCAGACTAATTTAAACACAATAATCTGCAGTGACAGATACATACACGAGTTGGGAAGCTGGAGCTTAAAGATTGCATCAGACCTTCTCCCAAACGCTGGCCTCAGAGAACCCTGTGATCCTGCTCCGGCAGGGGGACTGGACTAGATGATCTTTCGAGGTCCCTTCCAATCCCTAATGTTCTGGGGTCCTGTGATACCAGCAGCATCTGCAATGGCTTTAAGACTTAACTCCACAGGCTCCTGTTGTCCCAGGGCGGTGCAGCACCAGCACACTGAGAGCAATCAGGCTGCAGAACCAACACCTTTACCTGTCCCAGGAAAACTCCAGCGGAGGTTGTACGTGCACAGTGACAGAGTAACCACTCAAGAAGGGATGGTACAAACATTCCAGCATGATGATTCTCCCCTGATGCACTGGCAAGCAGACAGCTAACTCCTATGGCCTCTGGTCTCCCCTAATGTCCTGGTGAGCAGAGAGCTAAATCCTACAGCCCCTAGTCTCCCCTGATGCACTGCCAAGTAGACAGCTAACTCCTATGGTCTCTAGTCTCCCCTAATGTCCTGGTGAGCAGAGAGCTAAATCCTACAGCCTCTAGTCTCCCCTGACGTCCCGGCGAGCAGAGAGCTAATCTAATCCTATGGTCTCTGGTCTCCCCTGATGCACTGCCAAGTAGACAGCTAACTCCTATGGTCTCTAGTCTCCCCTAATGTCCTGGTGAGCAGAGAGCTAAATCCTACAGCCTCTAGTCTCCCCTGACATCCCGGCGAGCAGAGAGCTAATCTAATCCTATGGTCTCTGGTCTCCCCTGATGCACTGGCAAGCAGAGAGCTAAATCCTACAGCCCCTAGTCTCCCCTGATGCACTGCCAAGTAGACAGCTAACTCCTATGGTCTCTAGTCTCCCCTAATGTCCTGGTGAGCAGAGAGCTAAATCCTACAGCCTCTAGTCTCCCCTGACATCCTGGCGAGCAGAGAGCTAATCTAATCCTATGGTTTCTGGTCTCCCCTGATGCACTGGCAAGCAGAGAGCTAATCCTATCACCTGCCTACTGTGATGCTGAGAACCACAAACTACAACGCGACGCCAACTACAATAAACCTCCGCTAATAACTCCGCTCCTGTTACAGCCTACAATAAAGTTAACTGTGCCGCTTTACACTTCTCATAAATTACTACAAAGGTGAGCGATTCAGACATTTTGCTTCTGGACAACGAGCCTAACATCTGTATCATGTGCAAAAGTGCAAGTGTGTCCTAGGACTGATACTCAGCTGAATACAAGCTTGTTATCAAAGAGAATACACTCAAACCCCCTTACCATGGAAAACAGGGTGGTTCTCGGGAGCTTTTAAAAGCTGCTTCACACATTCAAACCTGCTTTACAACAACTAGTAAAAAACAAAGAGAAACAAAGAGGAAGCTTGGCTATCAGTCAGTTTACAACGAAAGCACAACGGGAAGCCTCAGATAATTACATGTGGGCAAGGCACGGGCGGCGAGGCGGGAAGGCGTCTTTCGCGCGTGGATAGGCCGTTCCTGGCGACGCGCCGGCCGTTCAGCTGCTGGCGGTGTGCGCGTGCATGCGTTTCGCAACGTCGTACACGTAGGTGATGTCCGGTCGCTTCTCCGGGTCCGGGTTGATGCACATGTTTACTAACTGCCGCAGCTAGGGAAGGGAGAGAACGTGACAGGTTCATCGGCTCTTTATCAAACTCAATCCGGCAAGAGCGGCGAAGCCAGCCCAACAGCAGCTCTGCAGAAACCCCCGCTCGCCCCGTCCTGACGCACTGCGTGCGACGCAGTCCTGCAACTTTACATCTCTTACCATTGCCCTGAAAAACTCCTGAGTGGATTTCAGTTCTTAACCTCTTAACACACAATCTCACAGAGGCATCACTGCCCAGGTAGGGTGTGGAGTCTCTGTCTGGCCAGTCTGTGTTGGCAGTAAGCGGTGCCCGAGTGGCACAGAAACTCTTTGGGGCTGCTTCTGCTGACTTATGGTGTTTGCAGTAGCATCAGGCTTTCCAGTCACAGCGGTTCATAGAATCCTTCAGGTTGGAAAACGCCCCTGGGATCATGGAGTCCAACCAGCAGCCCCACTCTACAAGGTCACCCCTAAATCAGATCCCCCAGCACCACATCTGAGGGACTTTTAAACTCATCCAGGGACAGGGACTCAACCCCCACCCTGGCCAGCCCAGTCCAGGGCCTGACCACTCTCTCCAGGAAGAATTTCTTCCCGATGGCCAGTCTCCTGGTGGAGCTGGAAGCCCTTCCCTCTGCTTCTGTCACTAATTCCCTGTGAGAAGAGCCCAGCACCAACATCCCTACAGTGCCCTTTCAGATAGCAATAGAGAGCGATGAGGTCTCCCCCCAGCCTCCTCTTCCTCAGACTAAACAGCCCCAACTCTCTCCATCTCTCAGTCCCATCAGACTGATCCTCCAGGCCCTTCCCCAGCTTCACTGCCCTCCTCCACACTCGCTCCAGCCCCTCGATGTCTCCCTGGCCCTGAGGTGCCCAAAAATCATCACGCTGCTTCTGGCCAAAACCAACCAGACCACAAGAGCCCTGACCAGTAAAACTACTGGCCTCTAGTGACTCCCAAACCTTTGGAGAACAGAATGGTGGACATCACGAACTACTGTAAGAAAGTATAAGAAGCCTTGTTTTACCTCCCATAGGCTACTTCAGATCCTTTTAGTTCTAGCCTGCTGCTAACTGGTTTTGTTTTCTAAACTGAACTTCAGCATCTAAATAAAGCCCATTTCAGACTGCCTGGACGATCACAGAATCACCAAACATCAGGGATTGGAAGGGACCTCGAAAGATGAGCTAGTCCAATCCCCCTGCCAGAGCAGGACCTCTCTAGACCAAGATCTTGAAGGTCTTTTCCAACCTAAACAAACCCACCTGAATAAGTTCCTGTGTGACTTGGTCTCTGCTACTACCACAAAACCATCTTCCAGCCAAGAATCTCAGTTCTAAGGCAGCAACACTGAGCTGACTGTGCTTGGGACACGGCACGATGACAGTGCAGATTCCCAAGTCACTTCTAAATCCCCGGGTGATTCAGCCTCTGGGAGAAGGCAAACTCATTTTGCTATACGGGTTCAAACAGCTACATGGGAAGAGACCACGCTGGATGCTCATCTCTGGTCAGAGCCTTCTGACTCCTACAAGAAGATCCGCTTCAATAAACCTGAAACCCATTTGTCAACCCATCTAGTATTAATAAAACACCCGACGTGGCAGGAGAGCCTCGCAGTACCGTGGGAAGAGAGGCTGGGATCCTCAGGTCAGCCTGTCATTAGGGACAGAACAACTTCTCCACAGCCTCACACAGACTGGCCGACAGGCAGAGCAGACTGAGCACCGAACTGCAGGGACCTCCTGCTGCATCCTCAAGCTGCACATTTCTGTGGCTGCTCATCGTTCTGAATCTCTCTGCGCATTTAGCACGCCGACTGCCTTTAGCCTGGAGCTTTGCCCGACACGGGAGCAGTGGGACGCGCTGCCTTTAACTGGAGCAGGGTTTTCAGCTCTGAAATAAAGAATTATGACTCAACGCAGGAGGAGGGGGGAAGGCAGGAACCTGACAGACAAGTACTCTGCACTGCGAGCCAGCTGAGAGAGAGAAATCCTCATACAGGAGATTCTGGACGAGAGAAAATGAACAACGTGGAAGGATTATTGCTCCTGCACAGGAGATCTTCTCGAAGTGCTTCTTCAGCGCTGCTCTCAAGACGTGCTACTGGCAACTAACACCGTCCTTGCGGACCGGCGGGCTCACAATCGGCCTCAGCATCAGGGCAGGAGGTTGGCTGAGGACTTTAGAAGTGCCTCTCAATCAAAGCAAAGGTTTGAAAACTTCATCCAACACGCAAGGGACACGAGAGCAGTATCGGCTGACAAGAGTACGGACTAGGGGTGGCGAGGGAGGCCCGGCGGTGAATTCCTGAAGCAGAAGAGCTATCAGCGAATGCTGAGTACTCACCCCGAGCACCAGATGTGCTTCAGGAATATTCAAAAATAAAGAGAGCCAGCGTTGCGTAACGCTTGGAAATCCTGGCTGGTTGGGAGGGGATTGTCCCCCTGGACTCAGCACTGGGGAGGCTGCACCTTCAGTACGGGGTCCAGTTTGGGGAGCCTCAGGACAAGGGAGGCATCGAGGGGCAACCTAGTTGGACTCGATGATCCCAGGGGTCTTTTCCAGCCTGAACGATTCTGTGATTCCATGATTCCCACTGAAGGTTTTAGGAAAATGATGCACCCGTCCGTCTAGCTCAAGGAGCACCTTTCTGCCGCGCTCCTCTCTGCCGACACACCGGCAATCGGTGACTAACCGCCTTGTCCTACAGACACTTCAGAAAGTGTCACACCTTAAAACTCCAAAAACAAAACTTACTTGCAAAAAACTCATCTATAAAGCATTTGTCTCATACTTTGCAAGGGAAGTGCTATGTCAGAAGAGGCACACAGAAGTTCTCTTTCAGAAAAGTCTCTTATAAACTATGAAGTTGGTCTTATTGTTCAGTGATGTTTGGTCTCACTCAGGGAGCTTTCGAGCCAGTTACTACAGGTTTGGTATTTGCATTTCCAGTACAGAAGAAACATTTAGGAGTCTCCTTCTCTGGAAACACTTAAAGCCCACCTGGCCGTGTTCCTGCACGACTGGATCTAGGGGATCCTGCTGTGGCAGGGGGGTTGGACTGGGTGATCTTTCAAGGTCCCTTCCAACCCCTAATGTTCTGAGATTCTGTGACAGATAACACTTGCTTGGTCCCAGTGTTTTACAGCTCATGCCCGGACACTGTTGTTTCATACGAGTGAAAAAACACTCGTGGTGTGGTGACTAATGAACAGCTGGTTTTCAAATTTGTGAAGACACAAGTCTTCATATCAGAAAAATATCTTCCATTAGTGGAACCTTCCCATTAGAGCCTCCATATTGGAACTTTCTCACTAGAGCCTCCATAGTGGAACCTTCCCATTTCAGCCTTGATAGTGGAACCTTCCCATTACAACCTCCATAGTGGAACCTTCCCATTACAGCCTCCACAGCGGATCTTTCCCACTGCAGCCTCCACAGCGGGTCACTGCTTTTAAGCAATTATTCACAAAGCCACCTTCATACCTATCGCAGCTCTGACCCCCTCTGTTTTAAAGGAACTTAAGTGTATTTTGCAAGCACCTGGTTTCTCCCGGGTACAGAAGCGGTTCCCTACTTGGAAAGAAAGAGAACACAACGCGTTGGGCTTTGCGTCTGTTTTCAGCAGCAGGAACCCCACACACACAAGCAGAAGACGGACTCCCTTTCCCCGTCCAAACTCTAAGACCTTCTATCTGGGCCAGACTTTGATATTTGCCCCTTGGCTGGGAATCGGCATATCCAACTTCACACTTAGCTGCAGCGAAGTAGCCCTGCAGGCAGGCCAACTTCAACAAACCACTAGTGGTATCATCATTAAAATCCTGCTGAAGGTCACCATGGAAACCGCCTGCTGAGGCTTCGCTGCTGCACTCGGCTTCTCCTAATCAGCTACCATGTGAAATGCAAATTCAGACAGTCTGAAAATTAGTCAAGAAGAATAGAGGATGAGGATGCAGATATGTGAAATATTCATGCGCTTCATGGAAAAGGGAAGACAGCATGAATGACACAACAAAGAACAGCCCCTGACACTCCTGCTATCGTTCTGCATTACTGTTCACACCCCACTGTATTTCCAGGCCTCCAGTTCTGAAGTTGGTTATCTGAACTGCCATATTTATGGGGCCACAATAAATAGCAATTAAAAATGGCCAGGGCAAAACGACTCGCTGGAAAAGCCGCACTGAGCTGGAAACCGCACAACCGACCACCGCTCCATCCTTGGACTGCGTGACCTTTCGAGGTCCCTTCCAACCCCCAATGTTCTGTGTTTGTAACGTCGCTGAATTACCTTTGTTAAGTCCAGTTTGTTCCACGAAAGGGTTGACGTGGTGACCACGGACAGAAAACAGCGAGGGGACAGTAACATTTTGCAATAGTCTCTTCCCTGAATTAAGGTTCAGCATCACGCCGCCTCCGCTGGAAACGAAGCTGCACAATGCTTTATGTTTATTGATAGTATTCCAATGGCTCCTGTTTCCTGAACGTATTTCACGGCTCGTGCCTACTTGCATTTCCAAATCTTTAATTCATGGAGGCTGAATTCAATTAGAATCGGCTGCTAATGGGTGGTTTTGCTTTACAGCTCCTACCGGTTTGCCCCGTTCTTTTCAAAGCACTGGAGTATTTCAAAACTGGCATCTCGGAGCATTAACAAGCAAGAGCTTACGTTTTCGTAGCTTTTCCTCTCTGTCACACCAAGAAAAGTATTTATTTAGGTTTTATAGAGCTTAAAGAGCAAGCACCCTCCTTCTCCCGCGACAAGCACGCTGATGACAGCAGCGTTATGTACCCGCTCGCACAAGCGGCGCAGCGGCACGCACGGACGTATTGTTCACGTTTGGTTGCGTTATTCCTGCCTGCGCCTCTCTCCAGCTCCCCATCAGCACCATCAAGAACCCCTCTGTCCTGCTGCTCAGCTGTACGGAGCAGCACATCCCGGTTTTATCACGCAGACAAGCAGGAACTAAACAATTAATTTTCACTGGCGAGTCGCATTACACCTGCCTCCACGCAGGCCCCTAGAGAAACGCAACTGGTGAGTTAATTCAGCGGGCAGCATCGACTCGTACGGTTGTGGCTGCAGGAAAGCACACTCTGGACGGAGGAGTCAGCCCCGTTCTGGCACGCGGGCTGCACCCAGCGTGTGCCCTGGGCAAACATTTTGTCACACCTGTGCCACGACATGAAGAATCCCAGCACACTAGGGACTGAAGGGACCTCGAAAGATCAGCCAGTCCAAGCCCCCTGCCACAGCAGGATCCCCTAGACCAAGGTACAGAATCCCAGCACATTAGGGACTGGAAGGGACCTCGAAAGATCAGCCAGTCCAAGCCCCCTGCCACAGCAGGATCCCCTAGATCAAGGTACAGAATCCCAGCACATTAGGGACTGGAAGGGACCTCGAAAGATCAGCCAGTCCAAGCCCCCTGCCACAGCAGGATCCTCTAGACCAAGTCTCACAGGAACACGGCCAGGTGGGTTTTAAACATCTCCAGAGAAGCTGAAAGCACAATGTTTCCATTATTAATCCCCCCCCCCCAAACTTAAAATTGTGTCCAAGACTTGTTTTACTCTGGCAAAGCGTTTTGTCACTTGCTCAATGACACGAAGAAGCTGAAAGCACAATGATTCCATTATTAATCCCCCCCACCCCCAAATCTGAAATTGTCTCAGAGACTTGTTTTGACAGGAGCACTTGAGCTCCTTCAACAAGCAAACAATTATGAGCATCACCTGCAAACCACATAAAATCCCCCGAGTTCATTTCCTTCCCTGGACGTGCGCCAGCTGACACACACGCATGTCCCCACCCAGGATCGAGCCCGCGACGAGGGAAATTACTTACTTCCTCAGAATAGTGATCTGAAGGGAGAGGTGGGTAGTCGCACTGCTCTATCTTCTTGCAGAGGGAGTACAGGTTCATTTTGTCGCCGTAAAAGGGGCTCTGCAGTGCAGCCATCTGTTTAAAGAAAGGCACAGTTTGCTCCTGTAAGTCAAACCCATCTCCTCGTACGTTCTGCAGTACAAACTGAAAGCGGTTCTGAGCTTAGAAGCGTCACGGGGCGAAAGGCAGGAGCTCCAAAACTATTCCCGCAAGAAGCGCGGGCGCTCATTCTACTCCACGCACCCGCCACGCTCCTTGTATTTAATGCTCCTGCCACGCTCCTCGTAGTTAACGTTTAAGTTGTCTTACGAGTAGAGCCGGAGGAAAAACTAAGTCACTGCCAAGACCGCTCTGTGAGCATCGAGGGTCTCTGCATCACAAAGCAGCCAGAACACCCACCCAAAGCCCATCGCTTAAGTTTCCTCTGAAGACCTCTTGGACATTTTTGACTTGAAATTAGTTTGAAAACATTAATTTCTTTGAAAACATCAACAATTTCATGTTGAGAAGGCTGGGTAACAGTAGTAGCTTTTGGTAATGAACTTCAACTCGAGTTCCTAAAGCAGGAAAACTAAAGGCACTGCCTTAGGTTTCTGAAGAACCTGAAGCTCAAACCTTTATCGTTCAGTGTGTTCTACTGCACGGATCTGTCACGTTGAATTCTAATTTGGCATTATGTATCTATATATATCATGTGATGTGATATATAGCTATATATATTTGATACAATTCGGTATTATAATTCAATAATATTCAATGATTCACTTATAGTTACCACTCAATTGTAATTCCATAATACTCAATAATTCAATTATAATTATATTCCATGATTCAATTATAATTCAATAATATTGAGTCGTAATTGAATAACATTTTTGATAATTCAGTGTTACTGCATTCTCGGAAATATTGGAATTATTGAAATAATGTTAGAATTAGACATGTTCTTTCAAAAGTGATCAGCTTCACACCCAGCTCAGAAGGGCAGGCTTGGGCACCCCTGACGATCCCGCACAACGGGAATACCAACCCCTGGGCTGGAGAGGACGCGTAACGTGCGACGGGCTCGCAAGCAGCACTAGTGACCCTCGCTCCGCATCCAGCTTGACACGTACGGTGGCAACAACCGCTGCGGTTAGCGGGATTACAAACATAAAAACTCATTTCAAACCTCTCCACTCTGTTCAAAGCCTCCTGAAGGCTCTGAACCACAGCAGCCCGACTGCTGCTCTGAGCGCAGCGCTGCCCCAAAGTCAGTCACCCTTTTCTACATGTGCTAATAAGTTTGATTTTGGAAGGACAATGTGTACATTCCCCAGACAGGCAGACTGTGTGTGAAACAAGCTGGTCCATGCTGTGCTACTCAGTGAGCTTCAGCAGGGACAGGACAAGCTGAAAATGGCTCTCATCTGTCTTGTGGTCTTCCAGGCAGCAGGTTAACTCTTTCACGCCTAAGCGCCGCTATCGCTGGCGGGACGGACGTGCGAAGGAAACAGAGGTGAGGGGATTTCACATCTGACAAAAGCGCTCCCCAACAGTTCTGCGGTCGGAGTAACGGCCAAGAAGAACAACTCTGGGAGCCCCGAAGCGAGCGCCACGCCGCGGCCCCGCCACGCCNCCACCGCCGCGCGCGCTCATTTTCATAACTCTGGGTGCTCATTAAAAAGTACTTCTGTGCGAACGCTGCAGAGTGTTAAGAAAATCCCGGGCGTCCCCTAAGGAGTTAAAACAGGAATACTATATTTTCATGCATCTCCTGCTTTGACAGATGAAAAATGTCAACTGTCCTGTTTTTATTTTCAAGCTTTTGCACTATTCATCTGGTTCATTAGTGCATCTCGCTGCTGCCCCTGACAGCTGCTCGCCCTCTCCTCCCAGCAGCTGAATTTTTCAGGCTAATTTGATCCTCCACACTGAGACGATCGCTAGAATGATTGACTTGCTCCCTGACCTCCAGGGTCTGACTTTGCTGATTAGTATTCTGGGGGTGTCCGCGGGACGAAAGCCTACTGTCTGTCTTCGGGGCTGGTGGCAGCTCGCTCGCTCTCTTTTTTTCCCCCTTTTTTTTTCCTCTCTTTTTTTTTTTGAACTGTAAGCCACCAACCTACAACCCTGTAAGGATGCAATTGCTACGCTGAACAATAAAAGGAAATGTGTAAGACCTACTTTTCCATGTAAAGGGCCATGTAGCAAAAGCACAGCATCTTGATTTTAATTAGTAAAGTCTACTTTGTTGCATATCAATTAAAACTCCGGCAGTACTGGGGTTTTTTTTTGAGGTCTCAGAAATACCTGGGGCTCTAAAAAGAAATAAATCAGACTTTAAAATAAGACTTTTAAAAAATATTACTGGCCACGGAGCTGAATAATAGACTGTGATGGAGGTTAGAAAGAATGGTTTTTAAAAATGAAATGTATCTCTGCAAATTAATCTGTTACTGGCCCCAGAGCCGAGTAACAGGCTGCACTGGAGGTTTAGAAATTATAAAGTTTAAAAATGAAAAAGAACTTTGCAAATGAATCCATTACCGGCCGCAGAGCTGAAGAACAGACCGTAACGCAGGGTTAGAAACAATTGCTTTGAAAAATTAAATACATCTTTGCAAAATTCTTCTTGCCACAGAGTTGAGTAACCGACTGTAATGGAAGTTTAGAAATATTAGAAGTTTAAAAATCAGAAAGAACTCTGCAAATTAATCCATCACTGGACACAGAGTTGACTAATAGACTCTAATGGAGGTTTAGAAATATTAATTTTTAAAAATTAAATATTTGCAAATTAATCTACCACTGGCCACAGAGCTGAATAATAGACTCTAGTGGAGGTTTAGAAATATTAATTTTAAAAATGAAATACATCCTTGCAAATGAATCCATCACTGGCCACAGAGCTGACTAATAGATTGTAATGCACATTTAGAAATACTAATTTTTAAAAATCAAATACATCCTTGCAAATGAATCCATCACTGGCCACAGAGCTGAATAATAAGTCTGTAACGAAGGTTCAAATCACTAATTTTTAAAAATGAAACCCATCTTTGCAAATTGGTCTAAACTTCAATGGCAAGGCAAGTGAAAGAGTTTAGAGGCAATTAAGCAGTTATTGAGAAGTGATAAACAGGCCGCAGCTTTTCTCCAATTAGGCTGGAGAGGGTCCAGAGCCACATATGAGAACACATCAACAACGGAATCGATAATAAAACATGCTGAACTGCAGGCAGACCACAGAAAGACAGCCAGCACTGAACTCCAGGGAGAATTAAAATGTATTTAAAAGATCATATCTAGAATATTTAATAAAATAATCACAATCTAATACTGCAAATAGTGAGAATACAGTTAAATAAAACCAAAAAAAAATATGTGTATAAAAGCATCGTCCCCACTTCTAATCAAAAACCTTCAACAATTCTAAGTAATTACAAGAGAAATGCTAGGCTGCATTTTGAGTTCATACACTGAAAATTTGGAAGTTGTATCTCAGTGATGAAGAACAAAAAGCCCCTCCCCAGCCCCCCCACCTCAAAACAACCCCACTCCACATCGTGCTGTGCTGCAGAACTCCCCACACGGAGCGAATACACCTCGAAAAACAAACCTTACAAGCTGTTAGGTGGAGCCATATGCTACAGCTGTGTTACATACAGGATCCCCTTGCAATTTCCTTACAGATTAGTACGCAGAGAGCACTTCCACCACACTACTATGTTAATATAACACTAGTGTGGTATGATCTATTAACATAATACTAACATGAGCATCCTACCACAATGTATAGAAGGATCCTATGACAATACAGAAAAAGCCAAAACCCACCACGTTCACTTCAGTTCCGCCCTGGTAACATTTGTGAGATTAATCAGAAGGAAATGGCACTTTGCAAAGCTGAATGAATCAAGGAAATTGAGCTGTTTTGCTCTGTTGAAATGGTTTAACAAAGACAAATATTTACATGTTTAATCTACCATCTCAGCAGATCAATCCAGGAACTAAAATGTCTTCAGGAAAATTTCCTTGAAGACCTTTATTGGTCTTTAAGCAGCAATTTCTTTCAGACAACACTGAAAGAAATTAACCTTAGTTTATTTTATATGGTACCTAGTTATTTTAGGGTTTTGTTTGATTAGAGCTTTTTAAAGAAGCAGTTAGAGCTGAAAAACCCTCATCATAGGCAACAATTTTATTTCATACAACACTGAAAGAAATTAACCTCCACTTATTGCACATAATAAGTAGTTGTTTAAGGGTTTTGCCTGGTCAGTGATTGGAAAGGAAGCAGCTCAGACTGAAAAATCCTCATCTATGTTAACGCTGTCCTTCGGCTTCTGCTGGCACAAGCGCGTAGGGCAAAGCAGTGAAACCGCCGGCAGCTGCCATGCTCAGCCCTGGCCAATCTCAACGCTGGGCTCAGTTTCTGCTCATGACTTGAACTCTCAACAGGCCCTGGGGACTGTCCCCAATGCACAGAGGATACAGAAGACATAGCAGCAACAGCCACACAGATGCATAAACTCTGCAGAATTGCAGCAGCGTGATTTGCCCTTTCAACACTGAAAGCCACGTTTTCTTATTAACATTGAGTTTTTACTTAATACTTAGATGTTTACTTAATACCTTTTATTTAATACTTCAAATACTCATGTGTTAGTGACAGAAAGAGAAGTAATACTGCTGCAGACAAGTCTCCTCAAAGTCACAGGCAACTTGTAACAGGCTGGCAAAGCTCTCTGCCAAGTCCTAAACTAACGGGAGGTGCTGATCCTGTTAGTACGTACTGAGTTCTGCTGGGGGGTTGGACTAGATGGTATTTCGAGGACCCTTCCAATCCCTAGTGTCCTGTGATGCTGTGACTCACTCAGGCAAGTGGCTTGTAGGTGAATGAAAACTGTGTTGGGTGCATGAGTTGCTACCTGGAAGACGACCAGAAAGACTTTGCTGCTGCTGCTGCTGGAACTTTTCTTTCCTAGTTTCCTGCATAAGAGTTCAGTCTTTTCATCAACAAATGATATGAAGAACTGTGAAGATTCAACTGCCTCAGAAGCCTACCTGTTCTTCAGGCTCTGATTCACCTCATCTTGCCCTACGCTTGATGTAAGATCATTTTCAATGATGTGTCACCTACCACCCCGACCGTATGAATATTGAAATTAAATCATTATTAACAATTGTTATTGTTATACAATATTTAGCAGTATTTGGTTATTGTTATTTACTTATTAACACATATGTTAATTGGGGAAGAGTAGAAAAATTACATGGCTGTGCAGCTGACAACACCATCTTAAAAGCTACAGAATCATAGAATCATGACTGACTGAGAAGGGAGCAAATACCTGAGCCAACGGGCACCACAGAACCGCAGACTGTTAGGGCCTGGAAGGGACCTCGAAAGATCATCCAGTCCAACCCCCTGCCAGAGCAGGAACACAGGCGATCGCGCTGTAGCGGGGAGAACGGCCCAGACGCTCTTTCAGGGTCCCTTCCAATCCCTAATGCTGTGTGATTCTGTGGTAACTTTACACATGCCTGTCATCAGTCATTTACTCATCCTTCAGTTACACTCAATCTTTAACAAACTCCCAGCAAACGTTTGTAGCAAGCCCAGTAAAAGGCAAACCTTCAGTAGCAAACAGAAACACTTCACACGCTCGAGTTCCGCGAGTTCTTGCTGCTGATACTAAAGACAAACACAACAACAGCTGCCAAGCAGCTCTCCCACAACACTAGGCATTTCTCTAAAATATAGAAGTAAACCCTAAAACATTTGGGGGGAAGGGGAGGGAGCTGGAGCGGAAAGCACATTAAGATCACCGTATATATCAATGTTACCTCATACAGCAGACAGCCTAGAGACCAGATGTCAGACTTGAAGTTGTAACCGTTTTCGTGTATTCTCTCTGGAGACATATAATAAGGGGTACCAACTGCAAGAAACACACAAGCATGTTGGAGTGAGAAGTTCTCTTATACCTCCACCTGGCTGAGAAACATTCCTCATCTTCTCTACTTCTTATTTGGCTATAATTTCAATTCATCCTGATCACTCTCCAGTCTGGAACCAGCTGCCTGGGGGATTGTGGAGTCTCCTTCTCTGCAGATGTTTCAAACCCCCCAGGACATGTTCCTATGTGACTGGGCCTAGGGGATCCTGCTGTGGTGGGGGGATTGGACTGGGTGATATTTCGAGGTCCCTTCCAATCCCTCACGTTCTGTGATTCTTGAATTAAGTTATTTCCTTCATCCAGTGAAACTTTAATGTAATGAAAATTTTCACTGCTGATACAAAATCACTGGTTGTAGAGTAAATTTTTGCTTTTAAAGAAGCTCAAAAATATTCATTTTCTTTCGAAGGGAACCAAGGGACCACACTACACACAACCACACACATCCCCACTCTTTCCGGACTGTTACTGCTGTGGCTGCAAGTAACAGCTAGAAATGCTTTTCCACAGCTTGAGTATTTGTTAAACGAATTGTCTGTTCTTCTGGAGTCCGAAAAAGCTGCCGAGCGCTATCTAAGTCTGAGCATCTACAGATAAGATGGAGTCCAATACCCAGGGTCGTCAGCTTCCCAGAGATGAAGGCAGGAAAACCTCTAAGTGCAGCAGAATCACTGAAGCTGCTCTAAGTCCATCTGCTGCAGGACTAGACGCTGCGAGAGCTCTACAGCTCCCAAACCTGTGTCTGTCCTAACTTCATGCTGCCACAGAGCTGTGTGCTCTGGAGACAGCTGCTCTTGAAAGCAGCATTTACTGGGGTCGTCCCGGAGCACATGTGCATCGGGTACTCCAGAAAACCTCTCCCCGTGATTTTAATCAACCTCTCTCCACCTGTGTCTTACAGAGATGCTCTGAGACCTGCCTGAGCTTTCTCACACTCTTCTATTTAACACAGCGATGCATAGGTTGCAAAAGAGGGGTCATCGAGTCCAACCATCAACCCTACTCTACAAGGTCACCCCTAAACCAGATCCCCCGACACTACATCGTAGTAAGCAGCTTGTAAACTCACCCAGGGTGTTTGTGTTTCTCTAACAGCCAGGCAAGGCCAGACACAACATATTGCATCCTGCAACGGATTTGGCCTCCCAGTTATTTCGCTGGAGACTTCTAGCCCCAGGGAAGCAGAAGGTGCCCCAGACCCTCTCCCCCAGAGGCTCCCACTGGCCTGAGGAATCACTGCAGCTCTGAACTGAGATCAAGGGTTTAACAGGAGAAAAGCCTGGGCAAAGCTTACTCAAAGTGATTGAGCACTGTGAAAACGATTGTGTCTCGTGGCATGTTCGTATTCAGTCTCAACAAAGGAGCGGTCAAGAGGGATGGGCTTTTCCCTGTGAAAGAACAGATGGGTGCACTGCAGCCCCAGAGCAGCTACCAGAATATCCAAAGCAACTCTGCTGCATCAACAGCAGTGCTCCAACGGGTGGTGAACACAACCCCCGTCAGACTGGACGCCGAGCTTTCGTATTTTATTATCCTTACTGTGGAGCATCCCCCCCAGGACTTCAGAGCTTTGAGCCCCTGAAACCTTCGAGCTGTCTATGTCTCTGCATGCATTAGCACTCCGGGGTGAGAACACTCTGTTGCTTTGCTGGCAGAACTCCTCTCACAACAAGTTGTAATCTGGTTCCTCGCTGGTTACGGCAGAGCTGCTTCTGCTGCATCGAGACATCACGCGAGCAGCTGGCAGCGAGTAACGCACCAGAACGGGGCAGCTGAGAGCTCGGAGGTCTGAAGGGTCACAGTTGACCAGGCAAAGGTAACTTTAACCGGTAGCTCTGGGAAGCCTGCTGATGCGCTAAGGGTCTGATACAGCAGGGGAAGATTGATGACAGCGAAGAGGAAGAACAAACGCTGCCATTTCACAGTATTTAGCCCACTGTAACACCTTCACCACAGCACAGCCTGAAGGCCCTGATGACCAACAAGTGAAAGAACTGAAACCCCGGGTACGTCAGTGGCTGAGCCACAAAAAACACCCCGAAGATCTAGACATCACTACTGTTTGTAAACCACCTTTACCGGAGGCTGACGCGGAAGATGCATTATTCTGACACCCAGGAAGTACCGAAAGCATCGCATCAGCTCTTTAAGAGCCATCTCAGCACAGAGCCGTGCAGGTGGCAAGCAATTACGAGATGTAATTACACGCTGCGTTTCCTTCCCAGATCTTTGGTTTCCTCTCCTGTTACGTGAGATGCAGCATCGCAACCGCACAGGAAGACCTCAGACTGTCTGTACTCATCTGAAGACACACCAGTGAGGCAAGACAGAGACAGCACACATTAAGGTGCCCACGGTTTTAAGAACAAACTCTGTAATTTCAGTGTCTTGATTCAGGGGATCCTGCCGGGGCGGGGGAATTGGACTGGATGATCTCTCGAGGTCCCTTCCAAACCCTAATGTTCTGGGATTCTGTGACTCGGCGCATGCGCGTATCTTGCATAACCTGCAAGCCCCAACAGTAATCTCCTCAAAAACGGCCTGGGTCACATAAAATGCTTCCTCAGGGTCTGATGCTAGAGCTCCTTCCCTTAAAGATGCTGCAGATCCACAAAGTGCTGCTTCCTTATGTGAGTTTTCTGCTACTGGGAAAGGCAACGACAAGATGGCAATTGTTGTTACTGGGGATCAGGAGACCAGACCTGAACCTTTAGGAGCGAAGAAACCACTATGAAAAATTGAGTTATGATATCGTAGAATCACAGAACATTAGGGATTGGAAGGGACCAAGAAAGATCATCCAGTCCCAACCCCCTGCCAGAGCAGGACTCCCAGATCCAGTCGCACAGGAACAGTCCAGGTGGGTTTGAAATGTCTCCAGAGAAGGAGACACCACAGCCTCCCTGGGCAGCCTGTTCCAGGGCTCTGGCACCCTCATTGGGAGGAAGGTCCTTCTCAGACTGATGTGGAACCTCCTGTGTTCCAGCTCACACCCACTGCCCCTTGTCCTGTCATCGGGTGCCCCTGAGCAGAGCCTGATACAGACCCCCATCTTACTACCAGCAAAACACACAACTCACACTGCAGCTGAGTTACACAGGCAAGTGTGTTCACTTTAAACCTGACAGTGTGTTGAGGAGGTCAACAAATGCAGCAGCTTGCTCCAAGGACTACAAAGCACTTTTAACCTGGGAGAGACATGTGCCTAGTAAATGTTAATCCCACTTACACAAAGCAATGTAATAGGTGATTCAGAAAGTGTCTAACAGACTAGCTGTAATTACAGACTACAGACTATATTAATTACAGACTACAGAAAGTGTTTAACAGACCAAGATAATTATATATCAGCAGCATTACTGACACTCAACCACCTAATTTGAACAAAGGGACCAAAATCACTGTAGTAACCCTTCTAATTCTCAAAGAATTCTAAAACAAGACTTAGGTTAAAAAGAGGAGCCAATGGAAGCTACCAGAAGACACAGTTTCTGAATGACTCCATGTCCATGAGATCACAGGAGTTTTATAATGGAGACATCAAGACAGTATGTAAGAGCTTACTCAGAGGAATGCTTGAGGACAGCCAAACTACGTTACTGTAAACTGCAGTCATGGAACAGCGAGGGTGAACAACCACTGCCACAATAAATTCATCATGTTTTTATCTATTTCTCTCTTTAATTGTAATTGCAGGAGATTTTCAAGCCATAGGTCATCTGGAATCACAGGTATGGGACTGGAAATACTGCACTTACCCGATGTAGTTCTGCAAGCTGACGTTATGCAAACTGCAGAAATGAACCTAATGTCTTGGGTTATGATATAACTGGGCCCCTCGGTTCCAGAAGGACACAGAGCTGCTGGAGAGAGCCCAGCGCAGAGCCACAGAGAGGATGGAGGGAAGGGAGCATCTCCCTGCTGAGGAAAGGCTGAAGAAGCTGGGGCTCTGGAGCTGGGAGAAAAGGAGACTGAGGGGGGACCTCACTACTGTTGATAAAGATGTGAAGGGTGGGTGTCAGGAGGATGGAGCCAGGCTCTGCTCAGGGGCACCCAGTGACAGGACAAGGGGCAGTGGGTGTGAGCTGGAGCAGAGGAGGTTCCACATCAGTATCAGAAGGAACTTCTTCGTTATGAGGGTGACAGAGCCCTCAGCACCAGCTTGGACACCCTCTGCTGGGCTGGAGCCCCAGATGTGTTTAAAAGACACTTAGATGTGGTGTTGGGGGATCTGGTTTAGGGGTGACCTTGTAGAGTAGGGTTGATGGTCTTGTCCAACCTGAATGATCCTGTGTTTCTAACCCTCTTCTTTCTCCTCCTGATGGGGCACAGTATTTCCACCAAGTAATCAAGGAATGGGAATCCACCTCCTCACGGCCTGTCTCTCGCAGAAAGCTCACCTAAAGAATGTGCAGCTGTGGTTTTGGAGCTGAAAAATCTCCCGAGTCCGAGGTCCCCGAGCTTTACTACCCCTGTGGCTGTAATGAACACATTAGCCGGCTTTATATCTACAAACAAAAGAGAAGTAACATTTTGAAGTCACAATGAGGTTACAAGAGAAGCTACTGCTATATATTCTTAACAGACTGAGCGAAGCTTTTATTCACAGGTTGCAAGAGAAGCTGCTGCTCTATTAATAACAGATTGAGCGAAGCTTCTACTCACAGGTAGTATTAACACACTTGGGCTTTGCTGTTCCGAAAAAGCTAATCCAGGATTCAGGACCTCAAATTTACTACTCTAATAGAGCAAACAAGCTTCAGCAAAAAAATAAGAGCTACAAAAAGTATTTTTAAAAAAGGCAAATAACAACAACAACAAAAACATCAACCCACCCACCATCCATCCAATAAAAACCATGTTTGTTATTATTTTATGTAAACAATATATAAGGACTTCCAGCAGCTTTACTAAAGCTCAGGGGAAATATTCTTTTTTAACCTGCAATTAATCCAAAGAACACTGAAGGCATTTTTTTTTTCCTAGAGATTGCATTTTACTGTAGAACAACATGATTCTAGATGATGAAGGGAGTGGAACATCTCCCTGATGAGGAAAAGCTGAGGGAGCTGGGTCTCTTGAGCTTGGGGAAAAGTGACTGAGGGGTGACCCCATGAATGCTGATAAATATGTGAAGGGTGGGTGTCAGGAGGATGGAGCCAGGCTCTGCTCAGGGGCAGCCAGTGACAGGACAAGGGGTAGTGGGTGTGAGCTGGAGCAGAGGAGGATCCACATCAGTGTGAGAAGGAACTTCTTCCTGGTGAGAGTGACAGAGCCCTGGGAAGGGCTGCCCAGGGAGGTGCTGTGGAGTCTTACACAGAGGGAAAGGATTAGTAAAACCTTTGTCTTCGCTTTAGTAGAGGTTTAGTAAAGACAAACATTTTGATGCTGTATTACCTCTATGCATAACACGACGAGAATGCATGTGTTCCAGGGCACTGCACAGCTGAACAAAGTACTTCCAAACTGTTCTTTCAGGAATCAATCTCTTCTGTTTCTTAAAGTGCTTAAAGGGAAGAATAAAAAAAGGATGGATGCTGAGTAAAAAAGTTAAAACTTTTACAATGTCAAAGTTTTAACATTTAAAACTTGCATAAAGAAAAAAAAATTAAAATTTAAAACTTGCACGAAGAAATGAAAATACAGAAAATCCTTTCTTTAAAGACCATAGAAAAGAGCCCCTCAGCGTAATTACGAAGGGTTCTGACGAAGCAGCGTGTTAACACTTTGCACATAACAAACATTTATTACTCTGAGAAACATAACTGCATTTTCAGCCACTACAGTAAAAGCTGCCACGGAGATGCTGACAGCTGCACCTGCAGGAGCAGGAGAAGGATTCTGCCTCGCAAAGCGCATCAGTCGCACCAGGATCCTGACGTCTCACCAGCATGTTTTTAGTTACAGGGACTATTTCACAACCATTTTCGTTTAAATGAGGCAAAAGCGTCTCAATTACTTTCAATATCATTTTCTCTCGGTCCTGGCCCGGATCCAAACAAACGCTGGGTGTCTGCTCTCCCAGTAGCTGGATTTGCATATCAGAGGATTGTTTGATGTCAACAGGAAGATGGGGACAGGTTTTCTTTTCATTTAAAAACAAATACACAATACGTGTGAGTGTGTGCACATGAAAGCGCAGTCCCTCCATTTAAAATGCGCTCTGAAATGATTTTAATCATGGCTAGGCCCTTCATTTAAACACTCTGAGCTGGGTTTGTAACTCCAACCTAAGCATAAGCAGCGGCGAGCACTAGCTGGTCTTTCGAGGGCTCTTCCAATCCCTAACGTTCTGTGGTTCTGGCAAACAACAGTCACAAAATGTCTGAAACAAGAAGATTTTCTGCTACAGATTGTTCCATTCTGATGGGCTTGAAGTCCTTAAAGTGGCCAAGGAATAAAAAGTTAAAAGAGTACTTGTACAGAAACACTTGGAAACAACCCTGATGTACTTCAAGTATATCTATACTGAAAGTAAATCTTAAAGTATACTGTAAGACATACATTGCATATATATCTCAATACATATATATTATGAATATATTATAAATACTTACAATGTACTATCTTAGATACAAAAATATATCTTTATTTTTATATATTACATATTCATTCATTACATATTATATCGTTATGCATTATATATAACATATAAGAACATATATAATTATAACATATTATATATGATGTATAATTATATATTTTCTATAGTATACGTACTATATAATGATAAAATATGTATTATATATTGTAATAGATATTGTAGGTTCATATAATTATATATATACATATAATATGTATCACAGAACATTAGGGTTTGGAAGTGACCTCAAAAGATCATCTAGTCCATCCCCCAGCCACAGCAGGATCACCTAGACCCAGTCCCACAGGAACATGTCCAGGAGGGTTTGAAATGTCTCCAGAGAAGGAGACTCCACAACCTCCCTGGGCAGCCCCTGCCAGGGCTCTGTCACCCTCACTGGGAAGAAGGTCCTTCTCACACTGATGTGGAACCTCCTCTGCTCCAGCTCACACCCACTGCCCCTTGTCCTGTCACTGGGTGCCCCTGAGCAGAGCCTGGCTCCATCCTCCTGACACCCACCCTTCACGTATTGATCAACATTCATGGGATCACCCCTCAGGCTCCTCTTCTCCCAGCTCCAGAGCCCCAGCTCCCTCAGCCTCTCCTCAGCAGGGAGATGCTCCCCTCCCTCCATCATCTCTGTGGCTCTGCGCTGGGCTCTCTCAGGCAGTTCTGTGTCCTTCTGGAACTGAGGGGCCCCAAACTGGACACAAGATTCCAGCTGTGGTCCCAGCAGGGTAGAGTGCAGAGGGTTGATCTGCTAACCACCCCCTCCCTGATGCACCTCAGGATGCCACCAACAACGAAAACAATCACAAGACACTCCTCTGAAGAGTTCTCACATCAGCACAGACCCAACTGCAATTCAGTCATTTAACCCAACGGAAACGTCCGTGGTCACAGATTTGCCGCTCATCGCCCCAGGAGCTTTCAGGGAGGCAGGTTATGTCTCACCGGTTCAGCTTGCCATCCCTTTTTACAGAATGACTGAGCTGTTTCATTATGGGAAAAGGGAGCTCTCCTGGCTTTTCTCTAATGAATTGCTAAAGGAAAAATTAAACCTTCTCCAAACGCTTCCATCCCAGGAAAGTTAAATATAGCTTTCCCACAGTTAAACAGCAGATGCCATTCAGCCTCTTGGAGGCACAGAAGGAATCAGTAAGAGACAGGAGCTGAAAAGCAGCATAAAAAGAATGGAATAGTATTATACTGAGTATCTCAAGACAAGGCTTTAAAGGTCAGATGCCAAAAGCAGAAGTGACAGCAATCACCACACAGTCTTAACGAAGCTTAACGAGCAGAGGGCAGAGAAGGCGCTTGAAGGAAACACCTAGGACCAGGTTTGGCTTTCATGAGAAAGTTAGGAGCCTTCTGCAGAGGAGTCTAGAACAGGGAGCACAGACAACTTCAACGCTGTCAGAGGTTCTGGGTACGACTGCCTGTGTGTGTCGGCGAGCAGGCCTGGGAAGAACTGAGCGCTCAGTTCTGACACTGGTGTCTCACAACTCTAACGTTTCGTGATGCTCGGTTTGGACTTCACTGAATAGCAAACACAAACAGGAAGCAAAAGCACTGTTTACTAAAAAATAACACAAAACTATCTGAAACTGTGAAACAAGCGACTGGAACAGAATCACAGAACATTAGGGATTGGAAGGGACCTCGAAAGATCATCCAGTCCAGTCCCTCTGCCACAGCAGCATCCCCTAGATCCAGTTGCACAGGAACGTGTCCAGGCAGGTTTTAAACATCTTCAGAGAAGGAAACTCCACAACACCCCTGGGCAGCCCCTGCCGGGGCTCTGTCACCCTCACCACGAAGAAGTTCCTTCTCAGACTGATGTGGAATCCCCTTTGTCCCAGCTCACACTCACTGCCCCTTGTCCTATCACTAGATGCCACTGAGCAGAGCCTGGCTCCATCCTCCTGACACTCACCCTTCACATATTTATCACCATTCATGAGGTCACTCCTCAGGCTCCTTTTTCCAAGCTCCAGAGCCCCAGCTCCCTCAGCCTTTCCTCAGCAGGGAGATGCTCCCCTCCCTCCACCACCCCTGTGGCTCTGCGCTGGGCTCTCTCCAGCAGCTCCGTGTCCTTCTGGAGCTGAGGGGCCTAGCACTGGACAGAAGATTCCAGATGCGATCTCACCAGGGCAGAGCAGCTGGAGAGGAGAACCCCTCTCTCCAGACATGCACTGGCAAGCCACAGAAGCCTTGTAAGAAAAACACAACTCAAAGTTGTTGCATTTCCCATGTTCAGTAGCTATTTTCATGTTAATTATCAGACAATTAACAAGACTCCTGATTATACCCAGACCCCTTTGAAAGCTCACTTTAAATACCTGTATGTGTATACGTGTATGAAAAGCTCTGTTGCATAAACACGTACACCTGGATTTTTAATCTAAAGGCATTTCCACAGACTCATTTCCTTTCTCCCTACTGATGCTGTCCACCTCTAGTCACCTGGTTCCACCTAGCACTTCTGCTCCTGCAAAAAAGCCAGAGCCTGCTGTGTTCAGAGACAAACATCACCTCCTGAAACCTCCTCTACTTGCTGCTAAAACAAAATCCGGAGCAGTGCATCATTTTCATGGTCTCTGCTGTCTACCCCTGAGTGGGGCTTCTGAAAACACAGCTCCGTGTGCAAACTCAACTGTATTTGTTTACGTGCAGCTCCCTCCATACATCCCCTCGGGAACACCGGGACAGCATGAAGAGGTGAAAATTGTGCTTGAATCATTAACTCTCCTTGCTTACAAAAAGCAGCAGCAGCACAGTAAGTACAGTGGCTACCATCTTTCTTACTGTTGCAGCAAATAAGGTAGACACGTTCAGATTTGGAGAGGGACTTCGTAGGAGGGGCTTCTATCTAGTGACAGCACAAAGGGGAACGGCTTCAAGCTGAAAGGCGGCAGGTTTAGATCGGACCTTAGGAAGAAATCTGTCACTGTGAGGATGGGGACGCACTGCCCCTCCCTGGAAGTGTTCAAGGCCACGATGGATGGGGCGCTGGACAACCAGGTCTCGTGAGAGGTGTCCCTGCCCTTGGCAGAGAGGTTGGAATGAGGCAATCTCAGAGGTCCTCCTCCCTTTCAACTAAGTCATTCCGTGAAAACCTTCTCATTCGCAGCAAGATCTTCACACTGCACAAACACCACCACTGCTAAGTTCTCAAAAACAACTCTGTGAAAAACTCACAGAACCATTCGGGCTGGAAAAGACCCTTGGAATCACTGAGGCCAACCAGCAACTCTAGACTATAAGGTCACCTCTAAACCACAGCCCCTAACACCACATCTAAGCGACTTTTAGACTCATCCATGGGAACTCAGCCACCACCCTGGGCAGCCCAGTCCAGGGCCTGATCACTCTCTCCAGGAAGAATTTCTTCCCGACATCCAAATTAAACCTAAGCTGTTGGAGCTGGAAGCCCTTCCCTCTGCTTCTGTCACTAATGACCTGTGAGCAGAGCCCAGCACCAGCATCTCTACAGTGTCCTTTCAGATAGTTGTGGAGAGTGATGAGGTCTCCCCTGAGTCTCCTCTTCCTCAGACTAAACAGCCCTAACTCTCTCCATCTCTCCTCATCAGATTGACTCTCGTGGCTAAGAGCAAAGGTGACAGTCAAGCACCTGTCAGACACCCCAGCAACACACATCTATGGGGAGCAGAATCTTACCAGAAGCAGCCCTCTTGCCTTGGCAGGGCTCTGTACATTGGATTTTCCTTTTGGGACTTCACAGCTCCACTCACAGAGCAGCCACTTCCCCCAAGAACACTCGGCCCCTTTCCCATCCGCTGAGTACAGAGTTGAATAAGGAAGCACTACTTTTTAATTACAAGGGATAAGAAGTTGAAGATCATAGAATCATTACGCAGTGCAGTAGGTTTGTGGAAAAAAAGTAGCCTGACTGGTTCAAAGCCCCAGGTTTCTCCGTTAGGAAAAGGCACCGAGAAATAAATGAGCTTTGATGTGTAATTAGCAGCTACTGTGAGACAGTATCCTACTGTATTTCGTGCTTCAAGCCACCCTCTATCTTCCTCAAGTCCTTTCCAAATTGAGTATGCACAGAAAGGTAACAGTAAAGGTGATGCAGAATGTGGAGGGAGAAAAGGAGGGACACGGGACTTTGAAGATTTTAGCATTTATCCATGGTGGTGTTGGAGAGCAGCTGAGCAGAAAGGGACCTGGAGGTGCTGGTGGGCAGCAGGATGGCCAGGAGCCAGCAATGGGCCCACGTGGCCAAGAAGGCAATGGCATCCTGGGGTGGATCACAAGGCAGGTGGTTAGCAGATCGAGGGAGGTTCTCCTGCCCCTCTACTCTGCCCTGGGGAGACCACAGCTGTGGCACGGGGACTGAAATGGGAGATCTTTGGAGGTCCCTTCCAATCCCTGATGTTCCGTGATTCTGTGAAACACTTGCCTTATTCTACCCAGATAATTTTAGTAGTTTTGGGTTTTTTTTATTTAAAGTTGAAAGAAAACACACACATAGTGTTCTCTGAAGAGTGGATGAAGTGCCTAGGTGACATTTTTCAGAATTCAAATTATTTTCCATTTATCTTGAGAAAGCTGTAAACAGATTTTCAACTTTTTAGATGAAAGCTTTCATGCTTGTACCCAGAACATGAGTTAACTTTGTTAGGATCTGTGTGACACATTCGGTTTAAAGCATTTTTTTCTTGGTGTGCTAAGATTATTGTTGAGTTTTTAAAAAAATTACTGCCTTAATAAGTTTATACTGAATGGCAGACTATTAGGCATCAGAAGGGACCTCCAAAGATCACCCAGTCCAGTCCCCCTGTCACAGCAGGGTCCCCTAGACCAACACAGCCAGGTGGGTTTGGAAACATCTCCACAGAAGGAGACTCCACAACCCCCTTGCGCAGCCTCTTTCAGTGTTCTCTTAAAACTATGACAATTGTTCTGCAACACAGATCATTTCAGTGTCTCTAGCACAGACTTCACTAACCGGTTCTTCTTACTGAATCATCATAATGTATTTTCTTGATTAACACGATGAGTAGACTCTAGGGGTCCTGCTGTGGCAGGGGGATTGGACTGGATGATCTTTGGAGGTCTCTTCCAATCCCTAATGGTCTGATTCTAGTGCAAAACCAAATGTAGGAGAAAGCAAAGTTACTCTTGCCATCACTGATAGGGTCTTCCTCTGGGCATTACCGACACGCCACGGCCAGACGTTCCACCAGGGCGTTACACGGTCTAAGAAAAGAAACCCTGCCTCTGGCATCCTCCCGTTTTCGGGGATGCAGGCTGCACTGAAACGCCTCCCTGTGACAGAATGAATTCAAAACTAATTAGGGTAAAGTGGGTTCAGTCTGTGTGTGTACATACATAAAAACAGAGCGACTGAGAACACAGCAGATAGCTCTCATTCCATTATGCACTTTGTAAACGCCAATTCACAGCTCCTCTTTTTGTTTGACACACAGCAGATTCTGTGAATTCTATTAGAACCCGTATGAATGCGCCGAGCGGTTCTCCTCAGTTATCTCCTCAATAGGGACAAAGGCAGCATTATTCACAGGTAACAAGAGGGATGGCATCAAAGCTGGACAGAGGGATGTGGTTTATTAAAGCAAAAACTAAAGAATTCATTAAGATGCACTGTGAGGCCCAGCAGCTTTGTAAGGATTCTCTGAGGTGCCAATAATGTCCT
The DNA here is from genome assembly GCA_013400115.1 of Rhinopomastus cyanomelas. NCBI lineage: Eukaryota > Metazoa > Chordata > Aves > Bucerotiformes > Rhinopomastidae > Rhinopomastus > Rhinopomastus cyanomelas. The sequence goes on from VXBP01000375.1 coordinate 580,318, forward strand.
AACAAATACTCAAGTAAATGAGTTAAGTAGTCTTCCCTCACACGAACTGGCTTCAGTGTCATTCAAGCTGTGGTCACGTTTAAAACATGCCTAATTCTTTTTATAAATCATACAAGAAGCCTGGGACCCAAACACTCTTCCAGAGGTGCCTCAGTATCTTCCAACAAACTTAGTACAGAATCACAGAACGTTAGGGATTGGAATATCACCCAGTCCAGTCCCCCTGCCACAGCAGGATCTCCTAGGTCCAGTTGCACAGGAACATGTCCAGGTGGATTTTAAACATCTCCAGAGAAGGAGACTTCACAACCCCCCTGGGCAGCCCCTGCCAGGGCTCTGGCACCCTCAGAATGTAGAAGGTCCTTCTCACACTGATGTGGAACCTCCTCTGGTCCAGCTGACGACACCCATTGCCCCTTGTCCTATCATTAGATGGCCCTGAGCAGAGCCTGGCTCCTTCCTCCTGACACCCACCCTTCACGTATTTATCAACATGAATGGGGTCACCCCTCAGGCTCCTTTTCTCCCAGCTCCCTCAGCCTTTCCTCAGCAGGGAGATGCTCCCCTCTCTTCACCATCCCTGTGGCTCTGCGCTGGGCTTTTCCCATCAGCTCTGTGTCCTTCTGGAACTGAGGGGCCCCAAACTGGACACAAGATTCCAGCTGTGGTCTCAGCAGGGCAGAGTAGAGGGGGAGGAGAACCTCCCTGGATCTGCTAACCACTCCTGTTCTGATCCACCCCAGGATGCCGCTGGCCTTCTGGGCCACAAGGGCCCATTGCTGGCTCCTGGCCATCCTGCTGGGCACCAGGACCCCCAAGTCCCTTTCTCCTATGGTGCTCTCCAACAGGTCAGTCCTCATCCTATACTGGTGCCCGGGGTTGCTCCTGTCCCAGCCAAGAGCCAGCGCCTAGTTCACTTCTGTGTCCCAACAGCAAAGCAGGGTTGTTTAGTGCAGCAGCCCGTGAACAGGCAGCCGCTCTGCTCGGAAGTTTCTGTGCCATCACACAGCACTCACTCCTCAAGTTGTTTGAGAAGTATCTCTTGAAGACACTGCCATATAAGAGATGCGCCCCACGTTTATCAACTCGTACTGTCCAAGCAGCCTACCAAATCATTTCCTGCACCGGCAGCGCGAAGCCTGAGCGCGTTGTGACACCTCATCCATATTTCATAGCCGCCCGATAGGCTGTCATTAACATCAAACAGCAATCTGAGTTTGCTACATTAAACATGATGCCTGTGTTAAGAGGACAATCACAAAGTGCTTGCCTGCAAGAAATACCCACCGACTTGGACACGGTGTAATGAGGCCAACCGCACCGCAACAGCTATTATCCACACACTGCATCTGAAACAACAACACGCCGAAGGAAGAGAGACCAGCCAAGGCAGAAGCAAGAAGTTTCAATGGGTCACAAGCCCAGACGTGCCATAAGGCAATCTGTCAGGGAACGCTCATATTAATAACCGGTGTGTCAAAACTCAGCGCTCAAAAGGAAAGGCAAACCTCCCTTTATGTCTTCTGAAATGTAAGCCCACGGAATTCATAATTCATGAGGAGAAGAAAAACAGCAGATTTGGATATAAATATTAACTGAACACTGTCAGCCTGTTTAGAACCAAATTCTAACAATTATCAGCCTAGAAGGGAATATTCTTCAAAAGCTCCAAAACACAGGAAAAGTCAATCAGTCTGAAATGTGGTGGCTCTGCTGTGTGCCAGGCAGCTGCTGAGTGAATGCTAATCGATTGGCACTGTTTGTTCCCAGAGTTACGCCGTGCTGACAGTAATAAACTTTGGTGTGTACGCAAGCGCGGCAAAGGACGTGCTAAAACCGAGAGCCACTGGAAAAAGGGTAGGGAGAGGAATGAGGCAGCTGTCAGATGAAAGATAAGGCGGCTAGTTACAGATAAAACAGCTATGGGGAAAGATAAAACTGCTAGTCACAAGTTAAGTTTCGGCATATAAAGTTTCTGTGAGTCCTGGCTAAGCTTTTGATTAGCTAGAAACCAGGCACTTAAAAACTACAGCAGAAAGCACTTAACACACGACCACACAGCAGTGGTCTGACTGGGACTTCAATCCAGTTCACTGGAATCATCACAGGTCAGGCTGGACCTTTGGGGGGCTCTGAGCAACCTGCTCTGGTTGGAGATGTCCCTGCTCCCTGCAAAGAGGGTTGGACTGGAGGAGCTTGAAGAAGACAAGGAAGAAGAGAGAACACAAGGAAAGGTCCAAGTCAGGAAACCAAAGAAAACGAATCACAGTATGGGATGGGGGTTTGACTGTCATTTAATTGCAGATCCTTTAGATCTGGAAGGTCTAAACCAGATGGTTTAGTTCCAGCCTAACACAGAATCATAGGGTTGGAAGGGACCTCCAAACGTCATCTAGTCCAACCTCCCTACACAAAGCGGAACCATCACTCACCAGACCAGACTGCCCTGAGCCCCATCCAGACTGAGCTTGAACAGGTCCAGGGATGGGGCCTCCACCACCTCTCTGGGCAGCCTGTTCCAGTGACCTTTTCTCGGGAGAAGCAAGTGTGCAAGAATGAAGGAACTTGGAAAGTTTCAACCAAATACGAAATACATTTTCAGAGGACGTTAGTCTCAAGATAAAGAAGTATTTAACTATAAAATGATGCTATTCATTCAACGTACCTACACTTACACTCTGGGCAACAGCGTTCGAGCTACTTACACGAGCATCAGCACTAGGCACACACGAAAATAAAAGTCAGTCCAAACACTCCCCTTTTCTCCACAGTTCCTGACATTTTCTCTGCATTTCACAGGACATCAGAGATTGGACGGGACCTCGAGAACGCATCCAGTCCAATCCCCCTGCCGGAGCAGGATCACCTAGACCAAGTCACGATGAGCACTCAGAATGAAAAGCCACAGCAGCTGACTACTACAAGCTGTTAATGTCTTACATAAAGTGTTAATTCCTACCTTGATCATTCTGGAGAGATCTCCGGCATCAGCTAATTCCAACACTATGTTCAGCTCGTTGTCTTCAATGAACGAGGCGTAATATTTGATGACATTGGGGTGGTTCAGTTGCTAAGAAAGAACAGTAATGCACAGTTCAGCGTTCAGCCCGTCTCACCTTTCGTTTTCGTTTCATTCAGGCCTTTCATTCAAGAATTCCTAAATTAGATTCTTAATTAGACAAACTCTACAAGGCCCCAGATCTATTTCAGTGTGTGCTTATGAGAAGTATTTACAGATAAACGTTTTGCAGGAACACCACAGCATGTTGGGATCAACATTTAGACTATTTATATCTATGCAGCAGCTAAACCATTATCAGAAACAGCACAGCCCATTTCCGGCATCGGTACCGCAGTCTAATCAGGACACGGTTGCTTACAACACCGCGGTTTTAGCAGAATCTTCAATTTGGAAGGTTAACTACTGTTTTCTTTAAGATTTCCTCTTTTAGATGAATTTTTTAAAGCAATAAAGATGACAACTTTCCACATGCAACAGCGGACACCTCAAGTGCATCTACAAAGCCCTTAAATACCCTTCTGATGATGGCTGAATGTTCTTTACATGACTGTTTTACCTTAAGAAGATCTATTTCTTTGATGCAGTCAGCACGTGCTTTGGCATCCATCAGATCAAATATCTAAGGACAAGAGATAAGGCATTAGTATTGATCAAGATACAGCTAACTGAGCGATCGCTGTCGTTACTGCACGGCTCCAGACATTTAAAACCCGCCTGGATATGTTCTTGTAGGTGATCCTGCTGTGGCAGAGGGATTGGACTGGATGGTCTTTCAAGGTCCCTTCCAATCCCTTACGTTCTGTGATTATCTCTTCAAACTTACACTGGGGTCTTGAGTTTATTGGTGGTGGACCTTTGCTGACGTTTCTATGACTCTAAGCTTAGACATTAATGACAGTAATGATTTGGTTTTAATTCAGGTTTCATCAGCATCTCAGAAACAGTTTCATGGAAAAACAAAGAACATCTTACAAAAATACTGCTTCCCTGCCTACACAGAAGTAAACCACACGCAGGAGGACGAAGCACAAAGGGCACAATAAGAAGAAAAGGTCCAACACTACCATTAAAATTACTAGAAAGCAGCTGAAAACAAAGTAGTTTTCACTCTGCCACATAGCCTACTGGAAAGCAAATCAAGAATGCTACTGCTGGACTCAGCAGCAACTACAAATCCAGAAAGAGGAGCTTCTGTCACCATCTGCTTGTCTTTTCACCCACAGCATCTTACTGCCACTTGCTTCTGCTCGCGTTTGGTTCCACAAACATACATTTTCTACACATTAAGATAACATTTATCAATATTGGACATATTTCAGCCAAATCGAATTTTAATGGCAGGAAATAAACATTCTGGTTGGAAAGCTTCAGAAGAACTCAAAAGTGGCAAACCTTTCAGAACAGATTATGCCCTGAGTTCCAGCAAGTCTTAAAGAGAGAATAACCAAAGAATTCTAAGCAGCATCAGCCCTTGCAGGCAGCAACAAAGGGAACTCCTGACCACATAAATGTAAAGAGCACTGGAAGGGGCTGCCCAGGGGGGCTGTGGAGTCTCCTTCTCTAGAGACATTTA
>VXBP01000375.1:589912-645573 GCA_013400115.1 Rhinopomastus cyanomelas
CAGAAGACATTCCACCTGCTTACAGGTTGTCTCCACAAGAAACAACATTTTCTAATTTCTCTTCTCTTTTTAATAAACGATAGCATCCAACACTGGTCCAAGCCCAAACCCAAGTACCTGTGGCTGAAATGGTGGAGCAGTAGGCCCCTGCATGCCTTGGGACTGTTCATCCATTCCCTGGATATATTCCTGCGCAGCTTGGTCTAGGGGATCCTGCTGTGGCAGGGGGTTGGACTGGGTGATCTTTGGAGGTCTCTTCCAGTCCCTAGTGTTCTGTGATTCTGTGCGATTCTGTCAGGTAACACCGTCCTCTACGCCCTGAAAAGACAAGCAGACATATACAGTCACGATGCTGCAATTAGAATAACAGAATCACAGATTTTTCTCTCAGCTAATCAAATCCCTTCCTAGGCTACGCAACGTTTTGTTCCAAGGGAACAGGTGCAGCACCGTTTCACTGGTGCCAGTGAAGACAAACTCTGTTCAGACAAAAGCCACAGAGAGCTCACTAGCAGCTTCCAACCCAAATAGTGAACCAAACCTTTGAACAAGAAGGAAGCCCTGAACAGCTCTGTCGTCACATAAAGTGTCTCTTCCCTTCTTACCTGTTGAAACCTGTCAGGGCATTCAGAGGAACAGAAGTCACGTGTCTGACCAGAAAACAGCTACTGCTTTTCAATTTACTATTTATTCTCTTGTTTCTAACCCCAGTTTTGAAAGTTCTAGAGGTGACCTGAAACAGAGAACTTTTCTGATACCTCTTAATCCTTAAAATGAGGAACTTTGGAGGAGGCTCAGAGGAGACCTCATCACTCTCTACAACTGTCTGAGAGGACACTGTAGAGAAGTTGGTGCTGGGCTTTTCTCACAGGTCATTAGTGACAGAAGCAGAGGGAAGGGCTTCAAGCTCCAACAGGGGAGGGTTAGATGAGACTAACAAACTGCTTGTGTTCACTGTGCCGCTGCCATTTTTATAGCATCTCTGTGATAACACTGGTAATAGATAAAATAACCACAACACATCTTTGCTAAATTTCTCAATCCACTGCTCATTCAAAATCATCACCCATTCAGAGTCATTTCAGTATCATTAGCTACTACATTAGTAGTAGGTGAGTGCCTACATTAGCGCAGGCACTCGCCCAGTGACTGAGGGTCCTCAGGGACCTTTCTATCCTCAGCACTTAGGTATAAAGCACACAGTTTGGGACTTGCTGTTGTCTCAGTGTCACTGTTAAAGGCTGTCAGCTGGAACACAGGAGGTGCCACATCAGTATGAAAAGGAACTTCTTCACAGTGAAGGTGACAGAGCCCTGGAAAAGGCTGTCCAGGGGGTTGTCGCATCTTCTCTGGAGATGTTTAAAAGCTGCCTGGACATGTTCCTGTGGGACTTGATCTAGGGGATCCTGCTGTGGTGGGGTGAATGGACTGGATGGTCTTTCAAGGTCCCTTCCAACCCCTAATGTTCTGTGATTCTGTGATTGCTTGTCTGAGGGCTACCTCCAAAGACAGAGCAGCCTCCTCCTCCTCAAACTAAACCAAACAGCCCCAACTCTCTAAATCTCTCATCAGATTTATTCTCCAGGTCCCTCACCACCTTCCTTGCCCTTCACTGCACTCACTCCAGCTCCTCAATGCCTCCCTTGTACTGAAGTGCCCAAAACTGGACCCAGTACTCAAGGTGCAGCCTCCTCAGTGCTGAGTACAGGGGGACAATCATCTCCCTGGACATCAGCTAATCTCACAAGAGTAACGTTCTTAATACTTACTAAAAAGTAAACCTGTGGCACTGTTGTACTTTGTTCTAGAGCTGAGCTCCTTCCAGCAGGGCTGGGCTGTCAAATGGTGACAAATACAGCAAATCAGCTCTCTAAAGGCTGCCCTTATCACCACTTTGGTATTTTGGTCAGTTATTTTCATCTCTGTTGAAAAGCACGTCGAACATAACTAAACCACACAAATACTCTGGAGATTAGTCAGTTAACTCCTCTGACTATCCACAGTATTAACCAGCACAAGACAATCCCCCTGCACATAATTTACTCCCAAGGACTATTCACCAGGAATTGGGGGAGATTTTTGGACAAGCCCCAAATAGTCAAAAAAACCAAACCAAACACAAAATTCCCTGGAGGCAGGGAAGACATTACTGCAGTTTGACTTTTCCCAATAGGTACCATGAACTCATCCACTTAGCCCAGATGTTTGGAACAGACTCAAACTTCAGAAGGCCACGAGGCACTGATGGGTATTAACTAAACAGAGGGCTAGTGTAAAGGCAGGATATCATACCAAAGCGTGTTCACGCTTTCAAAAAACCCTGATGCTTAATAAACTGTCCCACCAAATTATCCCTGTGGACAAACACACCAGACTAGCTATATTTTGTGCAACAGAGCTCAACACTGTTGAATGAAGAAAGAATAGCATGGGTGAGTGATACTGCTATATCGTACTATTCAGAACACAACACAGACCACAGAAACATAGAATCACAGAACATTAGGGATTGGAAGGGACCTCGAAACATCAGCCAGTCCAATTCCCCTGCCAGAGCAGGATCACCTAGATCTGGCCACACAGGAACCTGGCCAGGTGGGTTTTAAACATCTCCAGAGAAGGAGACTCCACAACCCCCCTGGGGAGCATGTTCCAGTGCTCTGTCACCCTCACCAGGAAGAAGAGCCTTCTCTTATTTATGTGGAACCTCCTATGTTCCAGCTCACACCCACTGTCCCTTGCCCTACCATGACACCAAGCAGAGCCTGGCTCCATNCCCTACCATGACACCAAGCAGAGCCTGGCTCCATCCTCCTGACACCCACCCCTCAAATATTTATAGACATTAATGAGGTCACCCCATAGTCTCCTCTTCTCCAAGCTAAAGAGACCCAGCTCCCTCAACCTCTCCTCATAAGGGAGGTGTTCACCTCCCTTCATCAACACCGTGGCTCTCTGCTGGACTCTCTCCAGCAGCTCCATGTCCTTTTGGAACTGAGGGGCCCAGAACTGCACATTAATTTCAGATGTGGTCCCACCAGGGCAGACTACAGGGGGAGGAGCACTGCAGGTAATTTTACCATTCAGGAAGAGATGCTCCTCCTCAGGAAACGCGGAGCAAAGCGAAGCACCTTCCCCACAAAGGACAACACTCTGCATTGCCGAATCCCACAGGCAAGTACAGAGCCCGCACCAGAGTAATGGAGACCGAGTGCTACATGGGGCAGAGGGAGAAGCCGGGCAGAGGAAAAGAAGCCTCCCCACCAGGTGGAGGATGTCTCGCTTGCGCGCCTCCCACCAGGCCTCTGCTCCTCTCGCCCGGCCACCACCCGGGACATTGCAGGAAGGCGAAGCGGGAAGGCGAAGCGGGAAGGGTAGAGACGAAGAAACGCTGCACCTGCGAGTGGGGGCCCTCCGAACCAGAAAGGCCCCTAAGCCCGGCCAGAGGCAGTGGCGCGAGGCTCTCCCGACCCACAGCAGCCGCCCCGGGCGCCCTCGGAGCGCCCACCCCACCCTCGCTCAGGAGGCGGCATCGGAACAGACTTTCTCGGCGCCAGTCTCACGCCGCCGCCTCCCTCCGTGACGGCGGAGCGGCACCCGCCGCGTCCAATGGTGCCGCAGGCGAGAGCCCTGCCGACCAATGGGAGAAGAGGGGAGGCGGGACCCGCCGGCAGCCACCCGCGCAGCGCCTACGGGAAAGCGGCCACGGCCGTGGGGAGCCCGAGGCGGCCCCGGCCTTGCGCCGCCCGCCCCCGACTCGCTCACCGGGCAGCCCGCCTCCTGCTACCGCGGGGCCCGCGAGCGGCCTCCTCGTCCTCCAGGCGTTCTCGGCCTCGGGGCCGGCGCCGGCCGCGGTCGCACCTGGTGAAGATCCTGACGACAAGCGGGGCTCCCGCTGTGGCCCCGACCTCCGCTCCACCCCCCGCTGCTCCTGCCGGCGCCGTAAACATCCCGGCATCCCCGAGGAGCGGGGCGGGGCCGACTGGGCCCCGCCCCGCCAGCCTCTGCCGCCCGGCCCGCGGCGGAGGGATTGGCCGTCGGGTGGTGCTGCGGACGTTGGGCGCAGTCCCTCGGCCTGCGGAGCGAGTGGGCCGGGCTGGAGCCCGGGAGAGCAGGACCTCGGGCCTCTGGAAACGGGAGTGGACGGTGCTGCCGTTCAGTTGACAGAAGGCGCCCAAGCTTTGAACCAGTCAGCTTTGAGAAAGGCCAGCGAGTCACACGGCGCCTCGTTTGATGTAGAAACCACGATAATCGACAAAACATTCACTGTTGACCCGTGTGTATCAGCTGGAATTGCTGAAACTCCCGCTTACTGTACTCGGAGGGAGAAAAGTGCCAGGAACAGAAAAGACCAAACTCATTCAGTCCTGACGCATCAGCTCACACTTCTGCCACAGCATTACAGAATCGACAGAAACTTTAGGGGGTGGGAGGCTTCTGGAAAGATCATCCAGTCCAGTCCCACCACCACAGCAGGGTCACATAGATCCAGTCACACAGGAACATGGCAAGACGGGTTTTAAAAGTCTCCAGAGAAGGAGACTCCACAGGCCCATGGGCAGCCCCTGCCAGTGCTCTGTCACCCTCACTGAGAAGTAGTTTCTTCTCATATTGGTGTGGAACCTCCTGTGTTCCAGATCACACTCTTTGCCCCTTGTCCTATCATTAGATGTCACTGAGCAGGGCCTGGCTCCATCCTCCTGACATCCACCCTTCACATAAGATCAACATTGATGATGTCACCACTTGGTTTTCTTTTTTCCAAGCTCAAGAGACCCAGCTTCCTCAGCCTTTCTTCGTCTCTCTGGCTCTGCGCTGGACTCTCTCCAGCAGTTCTGTGTCCTGTAACTGAATTTCCAGAATCAATGAAATTTAAACATAAGGAAATACATTTTTACAGGGAAGGGAACAGAACACTGAAACAGGCTGCCCAGAGAGGTTCTGGAGTCTCCGTCTCTGGAGACATTGAAAAGCCACCTGGGCATCTTCCTCTGTGATCTACTCTACAAGAACCTGCTCTGGCAGGAGGTGAAATGCAGAGGTCACTTCCAACCCCTACCATTCTGATACTTGATTCTGTAAACAACATCATTGTTCAGGTTCTTGAAAGTTCAGGATGAAGATGGTTAATTAACTTCACAGAACAGAGATCTTGAGAAGCAACGATGGGGGGAAAGCGTGAAAACCTACCACACTTTTCCCAGCAAGGTTAGAGATTATTGTGATTGACTTAATTCATCAAGTGTAGAAACCCTCTGTAAAGGAGACGTGTCTGGTGCTCCAGATATAAAACAGCAGATGTTTACTGCCCAGAAGGCATATTGCATCCTCAGCTGTGGCCAAAGAAATATGGCCAGTGGACGTAGAAAGGTGATTCTGCCCCTCTGCTCTGCCCTGGTGAGATGTCACCTGGACTACTGCATCTAGCTCTGGAGCCTCCACCTCAAGAATGATGTGGACCTGTTGGAGCACGTCCCGAGAAAGGCCACAAAAATGATCAGAGGACCAGAGCATTTCTCCTGTGGAGACAAGCTGAGAGTGTCGGTGTTGTTCAGCCTGAAGAAGAGAAGACTCTAGGGGGACCTTCCAGCCTCTGCAAGGAGCCTATAAGCAAGCCTATAAGCCTTGGGAAAGAACTGTTTCCAAGGGCACTCATGAGGGGTCATGGGTAGATTTATGCTGGACATTAGGAAAAGGTTCTTTAATATGAGGGTGGTGGATCACTGGAACAGGTGGTGGAGGCTCCGACCCTGAAGACCTTAAGGTCAGGCTCCATGCGGCTCTGAGCAATCTGTTCCAGTTCGAGACATCCCTGCTTGTGGTAGGGGGGTTGGACTGGATGACCTTTGGAGGTCTCTTCCAACCCAACGCATTCGGTGGTTCTCTGATTCTATGCACTTGATTTTTTGCAAAGCAAAGTCTCCGTTCTCAGAAGGGCTGTGGGGGTTTTCCCTTGTAGCAGGTTCAGCTGGACTTAAGTCTCTTGCAGAATAAGTAGGAAATAGGCTGGTGTGTCTGCAGAGGTCTGCACACTTCTCTCTCTACAAAATCACACTGTCTGCTGCTGAGGCAAGCTTTCCAGCTTTGTATCACTGCACACCCTGCAGATTTGTTAACATCACACAAAGTTTGAAAGAAATTGTTTGGATGTTGGATGCCCTTTCTTTCATGTTAACACATTTATTAAACACTCTGCACGTTCCTTCTATTGTCATGAAGGGACTAGAAGATCTCCCTGCTGAGGAAAAGCTGAGGGAGCTGGGAGAAAAGGAGACTGAGGGGTGACCTCATTAATGTTGATAAATGTGTGAAGGGTGGGTGCCAGGAGGATGGAGCCAGGCTCTGCTCAGGGGCATCTGATGACAGGACAAGGGGCACCTTATGTGAGCTGGAACAGAGTTGATACCACATCAATCTGAGAAGGAACTTCTTCAGGGTGAGGGTGACAGAGCACAGGAAGGGGCTGCCCAGGGAGGCTGTGGAGTCTCCTTCTCTGGAGAAGTTCCTGGGTGACTTGATCTAGGGGATCCAGCTGTGGCAGGGGGATTGGGCTGGATGATCTTTCGAGGTCCCTTCCAGTCCCTAATGTTCTGTGATTCTGTGAAAGGGCACTTACAAGGGCAGTGTTGTGCTTGAGTTGTCACAATTGGTGCCCTTGGCCAGGACTGAGGTACTGGATTTGAAAGCAGCTGGAGACTGGTAGGTAGCAAGATGAAAGCTAACCAGGTACACAAACCTACTCTCCGACTCCTACCTTGCTGTCTGCTGTTATTCAGGCCCTGGCACATCTAGATTTTTGAGATGTTTGCTAACAGAACAAACTTAAGACTCCAGGACAAGGAAAATACAGATTTTAGAAGTTCAAAACTTTCAGACAGAAGAGGTCACTAGAACAGTGAAGGATGGGAGTAGATGTCTCCAGGGTCAGAGAGGTAAGAGCATAACGTAACAGCTGACTGCTTAGCAATTCTTTAGGTTCTTCAAATCAATAAACTACAGGAAATTAATCAAAAGAAGCAACTGCTCTGCTCTAAGTCCTTGAAGTCTGAAAATTCAGGCTTAAAGTTTCCACCTGTGCCAGTTCTTTGTTACTAACAGTAAAAAAGGCAGGAGAGCTGCCTTTGCCATGGCAGGGGAAATCAGAAAGCCTGTGAAGGTGGGAATAAAGAGAGAGATCTGCTATATCCGTGCTGGATAAATATTCTGATAGGGCTTTATACAGAACATGAGCTTATGTACAACACAAATCATTAAATAGAGCAATTAATCAGGTAAGCTTGGAGAAGTCCTGCTTTGGACCAAGCAGGACAGCAGGCCTTCTTCAGAAATTCTGTTGTCAAAGAACCGCTTCAGGATTTTGATCATAACGTGCTCAAACTCAATACCCTTGTAGAAATGAAAAGGCCAAATAATTTTAGCATAGCAGCAGTGAGTGTGAAGAAAGTGAAGTCAAGGAAGTGTGTTAAAAGTAAATTGAAAGGAGTAGCCGAAGGGGGGAAGTGACCTGCATTAGAATTTCCAAGTAGCATCTCTCAGCTATCAAAGCTGGTAGCAGGACCTCCAAAAGACTACACCCCTGCACAGCTCTGATAAAGCAGAGTACTGAAGACAAAAAGCCACTCCTGAAACAACTCGCCTTCAGACGAGGAAAACAGAAAACAGCAAAAGCTCTGGCAAGCTGAATGTAAGAGCAGGCAGGGCAAAGGCGTTTGAAGGAAAATGTTGGTAATGGCATAAAACTTTATTGTCAGACCTCTTCCAAGCACATCAGAAGCAGGAAGCCTGCTGCTGTAGGCTTTGCAGGGCCAAGGAACGATGGTGGCTTAAAGACAGAAGAATTCAACAAAGGTAAGGACAAAAAGATTGTTTGCTTATGTAGATGTCAACAGGTTTCTACGGGGGAGCCCTTCACACCACACAAACCTGTGAGAGTATTTGGAAGGGTAGGTGGAAACAATGAGCTCAGATAACACTGGACTGCTGAATCTCAAATTAAACTTCGACAAATCTTGATAGGACAAGGAGCAATGGGTGTGAGCTGGAACGGAAGGGGTTCCACATCAATATGAGAAGGAATTCCTTCATGGTGAGGGTGCCAGAGCACTGGCAGGGGCTGCCCGGGGGAGTTGTGGAGTCTCCTTCTCTGGCCACGTTCCTGTGTGACTGGATCTAGGGGATCCTGCTGTGGCAGGGGGTGGACTGACTGAGTTTTTGAGGTCCCTTCCAATCCCTCATGCTCTGTGATTCTGTGAAAACAGCCCTCACTCTCCAGAGCATCCTCCTTTCTATTAGGCTCTGTCACAACTGGTTAGAGAACAGTGCTTCCAAACAAGAACTGTCTCTCACCATGTCTTTGCACTTTGCCTGGTAGAACGAAGCCTCTGCCTGTGCTGCAGTGCAAATGAATAATAATTGATGATGATGTTGGAAGGGTGTTGACAGAAACAGAGCTAACGGCACTGGTGGGGAATAGCTGCGTTTATAGTAAAAATAACTATTGTCAGTCAAAAAAGCAAACTTCATTTTCAGTGTTTAATTTTATTAGCTGAAAGATGATTTTCAGTGGCAATTTTGATAGAATAAGGTCTATGGAAGTTTTCTACTGACTTCAGCTGGCTTTTGAACCAGCTTTAGAGGAAAAAAATCCACAAAACAAGTGGAATAAATATTGTTGGCATTTTACAAGAAAATGGGAGTGTGTTTTATAGATGGCTGGCAGCTTGTAATTACCCTCAGTAAAACTAATCCTTTCCCTGTGCTTATTAAAATGTTTCATGTATCAGCAAGCCATGAAAGCCCCATCAATCTCTTAACTCGCAGTAAAAGTGAGAAACGTCCACTTGAGTCATAGTCCCAGCGCCAGTTCTGTTTCTCTGCCTGCTGTTGGAATTCAAAGCCTCCGAGGGAATTAAAACTAACACATTAGTTCCTAATTAAATCCAAAAGGGATGTGAAACGTAACCAAACAACTTTATAGTGTTTCTTGGGAATATGGTCCCTAGAGGATAAGGAAGGAGCAGTGCCTTTCAGTTAATGATTTTCCCTCTTCTAATGAAGAGGGAAAACGGCTGCAACGTTCTTTTGACCCCTTTTAATTTCTTCAAGGGAAGTGTTTGACTCGTCAAGCTTCCTCCTGCAAATGTATTTGGTGAAGCTGCTGCAGGTTCGTAATAATTTAGTAGGATGAAGAAGTCATTACTATTGCAGTCCTTTTTCTCTTCAATTAGTATTTCTAATCACATTAGACATGTTTTCAGTATCCAGAGAGGATGCCTAGTCCCTACAGCTATCGTGAACCATTAACTTTAATTAAAATTTACAAGTCTAATGTTGTTACATCTGCTAAAAGCATTAACTGCCATGTTAATTACTAAAATGTTAATGTTGCGTTAAAATATGAATGTTCCCTTTTGACAGTTCGTCTGTGGCTTAATTATTTATTTTTGTGGAATCTCTCCTAAAAAACCCCAAAAAGGCGTAAAAGCTTAGGTGCTGACTGGACTAGCGATACGTCACGAGAGAGCTTCATCTACAGAGACACGGGAACGCATTAGTGCGTCAGTCGTGAGTGGAAGCTCATCTGTGTCCTTTGCAGCACCTAGAAATCAGCACCTGGCACTTGTGTGGTGCCTGACGAGTTACTTGGGATTGCAGCACTTTGTTTTCCTGGAACTTCGCTGGGGTATCTGATCTCTGTACAAGAAGGAGAACATTTATATATGTTGATAAATATGTTAAGAAGGCATGTCAGGAGGATGGAGCCAGGCTCTGCTTAGGGGCATCTAATGACAGGACAAGGGGCAGTCGGGGTGAGCGGGAACAGAGCAGGTTCCACATCAGTCTGAGAAGGAAGTTCTTCCCAGTGAGGGTGACAGAGCCCTGGAAGGGGCTGCCCAGGGGGTTGTGGAATCTCCTTCTCTGGAGACATTTCAAACCCTCCTGGGTATGTTCCTGTGCAACTTGGTCTAGGTGATCCTGCTGCGGCTAGGGATTGGACTGGGGGATCTTTTGAGGTCCCTTCCGACCTCTAATGTTCTGTGATTCCGTGATAAGCTGCAAGAAGATGAAGCCACCATGGGTGGACTTGCGGAGTAATGGAGTTTATCTTCCCAAGTAACTGTTAGGCCTGATGGAGCCTGGCTTTGCTGGGGGTGGCTGAACACCCACCTGTGGGTGGAACTGGTGAATGAATCCCTTGTTCTGCTTTGCTTGTGCATGTGACTTTTGCCTGATCTGTTAAACTGTCTCTGTCTCAATGCACAAGTGTTCTCACATTTCTGATGCTCTTCGCCATCCCACTGAGCCGGGAAGTGAGTGAGTGGCCGTGTGGTGCTTAATTGCTGGCTGGAGATAAACCACGACGAAGAAAGCAGAAATCTCTGGTTCAAGTAAAGCTGTCACCTGCTATAATTTATTATAACATACTCCTTTATCTTATTACTCTTAAAGGCACTGTCACTGAAATTAATAAATGAGGAAGTTCTGACAAACCAATGTTAAATATGTTACATGTTTCTCTCACATTGAATCATTATTTTAATAGCTGAAGTTAATTAAGAGTCTGCCAAGTAATTTCCTAATGTGACTGTAAATAGGTGCTGCGAGATCTCGTGTCACCAGTGATTTTTTTCATTTACAGGAGGAAACCTTAATTTTGCCTGTAGATCTTCTATGGTACATGTCAGATGCACATTCCTCACTCTGTAGTCTGTTGAATGTTGGACGTGGGGTTGGAAAGGACCTCTGGAGATAATCTAATACAACCCCCTCCTCCCTGCAGAGGGGGTTCTCCTAGAGCAGATCACAGAGGAACATGTGCAGGTGGATTTTTTGAGTTAAGAGACTCCACAACCTCTTTGGGCAGCCTGTTCCAATGCCCTGTCACCCTCACCATAAATGTGTTTTTACTAATGTTCTAACTTAATCTCTTATGTTCTAGTTCAAACCCATTGCTTTATTGACCTCATTATGTGAAGGGTGGGTGTGAGGAGGATGGAGCCAGGCTCTGCTCAGGGGCTTCTAATGATAGCACACGGGGCAGTGCGTGAGAGCTGGAGCAGAGGAGGTTGCACATCAGTCTGAGAAGGACCTTCTTCCCAGTGAGGGTAGAGCACTGGAAGGAGCTGCGCAATAGGGTTGTGGAGTCTCCTTCTCTGAAGATGCTTAAAACCCACCTGGCCCTGCTCCTGTGTGACTGGATCTGGGGGATCCTGCTGTGGTGATGGATGGGACTGGATGGTATTTTGCAGTCCCTTCCAATCCCTAAAGTTCTGTTATTCTGTGATAATTCTTGCAAAGTTCAGTCTTACCTCCCACCTTGGAGCAGGGAACCGATTCCTCTCTGTTGCAGCCTTCTAGTTTGTACAGCGTGAGGCAACTCCTTCACTCCCGTTTCCTGAGGGAAAAGAGCAACACGATCTGTATCTGGTTGCTGTGGCTGCTAGCTTGAGTGTCATTATAAAGCAGAGTGCAAAGGAGAGAGACCAACAGCCACTGAGACCCGTGGACAAGCAAGAAGCTTCCCTTTTCCTTTCTGCAGACACCATAACCTCTTATTTGTGAAATAGAAGTTAACCCCACTGCACCATGTCCACAGATGAAGGAACTTACACCAGACCCATCCCTAGCACCTTGTGTTTCTTTTCTCCAACCAGTCCCTCCTTACGCAATAGAAAATGAGAATCATCTTTGGTAGAGTTCCCTCTGCAAGTGAAAAATGGAATATAGAGTTTTGTTCCAGATACTTCCACAAGCTGCAGCATCTGGCAGGTTTCAGATGGCTTCCTGGACTGCTCTCCATAAAAAATATACATATAAGGAAATATGTATTAATGGAAACTGTAGTCCAGAACATCCAATTCACATGAGATCAGAGTCAAAACCTAACGATTTTTCCTACTCCTGTTGCTGCTTCCTTTCTGCTCATTTCCTACTTAAAAGTCACTTCAATTACACTCAGGCTGCCAAATGAAACCTATACAGGTACGCTGGCTGTTCCCTGCTGTTCGCTAATGTTCAAAAGATGTTGCTCTTGAATTCCTTGTTCCAACTGATTTCCTGAAGGGGGACAATTAAATATTCCCAAAAAAGGGAGGCCACTGGGGATAATTATTGTAGCCTGTTCATTTACAGACATTACTTTAAATATAAGGAGGAATAGTTAATTACACAAACATCCAAGAAAACCAAACTACCTACATTAGCTTGGAGAAAGACTGGTGAGTGAGCCCATTTATGTTGATAAATACCTGAAGGGTGGGTGTCAGGAGGATGGAGCCAGGCTCTGCTCAGGGTTGTCTAATAACAGGACAAGGGGCAGTGGGTGTGAGCTGGGACACAGCAGGTTCCACATCAGTCTGAGAAGGAACTTCTCCCCAGTGAGGGTGACAGAGCCCTGGCAGGGGCTGCTCAGGGCAGTTGTGGAGTTTCCTTCTCTGGAGACATTTCAAACCCACCTGGCCACGTGCAAGTGGACCTGGGTGATCCTGCTATGGCAGGGGGATTGGACTAGAGCAGTGCTTACCAGAGATGAGGGCTTTCTTCTCCTGAGGCACAGAATCACAAAATCATTCAGGTTGCAAAAGACCCCCAGCATCATCGAGTCCAACCACCAACCCTACCCCTAAACCAGATCCCCCAACACCACATCTAAGCATCTTTTGAACTGATCGAGGGATGGGGACTCAACCACCACCCTGAGCAGCCCGTTCCAGCACCTGCCCACTCCCACCTTGAAGAATTTCTTCCTGATGTCTAATCTAAACCTCCCTGGTTGAAGCTTGAAGCCATTAAAACCTCCACTGCAGTCCTCTTGAACCCTTGCCACAGCCTTAAACACTTCCAGAGGGAGCTCAGAGCAAGGTTTGGGAACACTTCAGCACATAAGCACCAAAACCTTTGCTTCAGAAGACACCTCGAAGAAGTCCTGCGGTTCTCCCTTCTCTGGGCTCCCTGCAAGCAGGGAAAGCTTGGGAGAGAGAAAGAGTGTTTTGCTGCTCAGGATGCAAACAAACAAAGTGTGTGTGACGCATTGGTATGCGGCTGCACACATACAAGGGCAGAAACATTAGCAGTCATTCAAAGTTGCTCCGACTTTCTGACAGGTAATAACGATTGTTAATGGGACTGACATTTCCACTCCACAATCAAAACATATCCTTCAAAACTTCCTGCGTAATTAACATCGCTCACACAGGATTCATATCAAAGAGGATCAAATTAGAAAGACTTATGGGGCCAGAGAACAGCATCGGGGGGAAAAACATCTTGTCCAGGTGTTAAAAGGGAGCCCTGGTAATGTAGCTGGGGCCATGGTGGGTTGCTCCTCTCAGTCACAGAGCCCCCTCGTTGTGTTCTGCCGTTGCTGGTGGTGAAAGGTTGCACACACAGTGCAGGACTGTGGGGGACTCATGTCACAGAATCACAGAACATTAAAGACTAGAAGGGCCCTCAAAAGATCATCCAGTCCAATCCTCCTGCCACAGCAGGATCCCCTAGATCCAGTCACACAGGAACATGGCCAGGTGGGTTTTAAACATCTCCAGAGAAGGAGACTCCACAACCCCCTGGGCAGCCCCTGCCAGGGTTCTGTCACCCTCCATGGGAAGAACTTCCTTCTCACACTGATGTGGAACCTCCTCTGCTCCAGCTCACACCCACTGCCCCTTGTCCCGTCACTGGGTGCCCCTGAGCAGAGCCTGGCTCCATCCTCCTCACACCCAGCCTTCACATATTTAAACATTCAGGACATCCTCCCTCAGTCTCCATTCCTCCAAGCTCAAGGGACCCAGCTCCCTCAGCCCTTCCTCATCAAGATGTTCCACTCCATCATCTGTGGGGCTCACCATGAAGAAGGTCATCAAGTGTTGCTGATCAGCAACAGTGTCCACACTAATTTTCCACCTATCAGGTAAAGTCACCTTTCCCTCCTGCTGTTCCCTTTGTTGGAAGGGAACATTACACCACCCTGCGTCCAAGTGAAGCCTTCCTTCTACGAATAGTCTTGTTAAGGAGAAGCAGCTCCCCGCAGATTCCCTGAATTAAGGATACAGGCAGACTGGAACCCAGCACAGAGATTCTCCAGTAAGGTTTAACCAACCTGGACCAGCATTAGAATCAGCAAAGTGTTTGGCACAGGCTAATTTACCCTGTTTCTCAGACCATGCTGGAAAGAGTCAGTGGTTAATTATGTGTGGAGACAGCACGCCCAGGGCACTGCACTGTGACAGGAGACAGAAGGACCCGTTCTTTGCTGGGGAGCTGGTCTGCTTCACAGCTAGGAACTGGTTTGCCTGCCTCCCCTCCCATCATGGAACCGCCTTGCTTCTTTGGAGGAAGGGAATGGGGTTTTTCTGTCACAGGTGAAATCCTTGGTGTGTTGTACTCAACAGGAAGTCTTCAGGCTCTAAGTGTGCCAAGTCTTCCCTCTGTGCATTCATACATTGTGAGGGTCCTACTTCCAGTTCTAGGTGCTATAATGCAAAGAAATTATATATATAAAGCCATTTTATAGCTGTTATTTAGAGCAAAGCAAGGAAATATTTCATAGCTAGGCGTGTATGTTTCTTTATCTAAATATTTGATTACATCCCAAGCCTTCCACAGAGAGGAAAGAAATTCTTTAGTCATAAAAGAAATACACAAAAAATAGGTATAGTGGGTTTTTTCCTTACCCTGACTGGGCACACTTCAGGTATATCAACATCACCTAGGATCACTGAATGTTCCAGACTGTGGCAGAGGGTTGGACTAGATCTTTCAAGGTCGCTTCCAATCCCCAACGTTCTGGGGTTCTGTGATCTTCCATTAAATCATCTTCCATGAAGCCAGTCATCACCAACCTGCGCCGTCCTGTTTGAAACCCAAGGATGAACTCGTGGATACCACAATAGGTTGGTGGCTACCAGAAGCAGAAAAGAAGAGAGGTCCCTAAGACAGGGAACCTGTAGTGTGTTTTCTTAGAAATCCTGCTTTTTTGGCTGCGATATCTCTCGTTGCTGTTATGTTACCATAGCAACTACAGGGACTTGCTGAGGACCACTGTGCAAGGAGCTGTACAGAGGACAGGCAGTCTTCTTATAACGCAAGAAAAGATCTGAAAGGGATACAGATGCAATGTGTTAGAGCTATTGGGCTGCATCTGGAGTCTTGTGCCCAGTTCTGGGCCCATCAGCTCCAGAAGGACACAGAGCTGCTTGAGAGAGTCCAGCACAGAGCCAGGAAGATGATGGAGGGAGGGGAGCATCTCGCTGATGAGGAAAGGCTGAGGGAGCTGGGAGAACAGGAGCCTGAGGAGTGACCTCATGAATGTCTATAAATATGTGCAGGGTGGGTGTGAAGAAGATGGAGCCAGGCTCTGCTCAGGGGCATCTAATGCTAGGACAAGGGGCAATGGGTGTGAGCTGGGACAGAGGAGGTTCCACATCAATATGAGAAGGAACTTCTTCCCAGTGAGGGTGCCAGAGCCCTGGCAGGGGCTGCCCAGGGCGGTTGTGGAGTCTCCTTCTCTGGAGACATTTAAAATCCACCTGGCCATGTTCCTGTGCAACTTGATCTAGGATCACCTAGATTAGACTAGATCATCTTTCTAAGTCCCTTCCAATCCCTAATGTTCTGTTTTCCTGTGGTCACAGTAAAGAAGAGGTTTGAGGACAGGTGAAGCCTAGGGGCACATAAACTATCATTTGAATACTCTAGCTGGTGTTTGAGTGTGCACATAGGGCTGGCTGAGGGCAGGATTTGCCACTTCTAGGCATGAATAGAGTTTGCAGGATTCAACGCTTTCCTGAAATAGCTAATACTGAAAAAACCCCATGTTATTCCTGTTCAATTGTAACCTAAGTTGTGGGGTTTTTAAATCTCATACTTAAACAGTTTTACACCACTTAGTATCACTGTGACCAAGAACTCCAACAGAGTTATGCTGCCACACACCTTGTAATTTGTACCTCAGGCACCGCGTTGACTTCAGGTGCTGGGCTGGAATTAGGAGAGTTGTTTTTGTACTGGATCACTTAGCATTGCTTTCCTGAATGTAAATTTGACTCCAAACTGTATCTGTCGTTACATTTTTAAACACGTTTAGATTATTCAATTTCAAAACAAAGCAGGAAGGGAATTAGGTGCTAGGGAAAGAAATTCACGAGTATTAACTCAGTCTGTCAGAGTCGCAGTTGTCTGGGCAGCACCTTCAGTGCCCTTGTTGTGTTTGTCTTTACACACAACCACACAACATGAGGGATTGCAAGGGACCTCGAAAGACCATCCAGTCCAATCTCCCTGCCAGAGCAGGATTGGAAGTCGCTGAGATGTGGTGTTGGGGGATCCGGTTTAGAGGTGAACTTGTAGAGTAGGGTTGGTGCTTGGACTCGTGATCCCAGGGGTCTTTTCCAACCTGAATGATTCTGTGATTCCAAGTCTGATCGAGCAGAGCGGGTTTGTTTTCTTTCTGAAGGTTAGGGAAGCTAAACCCCTATTGCCAGCAGGTATTCACTGGTATTTCTGAAACTGTTGGTTACTCCCAGAATTTGGAGGGATCTCCTTGCCATTGTTGAGTTGGGTGTGTCCCCCCCCCAAATGCACACATCTCACAAACTGAAAGTGTAAAGTTGAATCCAGGTTTTGGTTGTTGTCATAACCGTGCAACTCTTCTCATGTGCCAGCCAGCCTCTTGAAGGAACAAAGAGCATCAGGGATTGGAAGGGACCCTGAAAGCTCATCTAGTCCAACTCCCCTGCCAGAGCAGGATCACCTAGACCAAGTCTCACAGGAACACATGCAGGAGGAAACCTGGCCACATCCGCACACAGTCTTCATGTGTTTATCATCTTGACTCCAGCTAGAAAAAACACATCAGGTTGGAACCACTGTCTTATGAGACAGGAACTTCCTTTGCAACAGTAGAATAAAACCAGTTTTGTTTTCAAATATGATTATTAATATTCCAAAAGGAACAAGAAAGGCAAAGTAGCCTCTTGTGCAAAATCAGCCTCCTTCTCTGGAGATGTTTAAAACCTGCCTGGACATGTTCCTGGGTGACTGGATCCTGCTGTGGCAAGGGGATTGGAATAGCTGATCTTTTGAGGTCCCTTCCAATCCTTAAATGTTCTGTGCACTATTTTGTGATAACTTTTGAGGGAGGCATATTTAAAAATCCAGTTCTGGATGTATAAAATCCATATGAACCTGCTGATTCAAAAAGGGCCAACACAAGATGTTTCCCAAGCTCTCATTTAATTCACCAGATTGCTCTGCAGATGGCAATAAAATTTATTTTCTATTTAAAGAGCGTCTCGCCTCATCATAATCAAGGAAATATATGTTCCAATTTAACCAAAGACTTGGCAAAGAGAAAATGTTGCACTAGCACCAAGTCATCCCCTATAAAACGCCTGCCTCCCATCCTATTTGTTTTGCTGTTGCAGATTTCTTTGAGGAGTCCACAAAGTGGACTTCTCATATTTGACTGAGAAATCTTCGCTGTCGTAAGGGGTTCCACACAAGTATGAGAATCTCTGGAGATCATCCAGTCCCACCTCCCTGCCAAAGCACAATCACCTAGGGCAGACCACACAGGACTGCATCCAGGTGGGTTTTGAAAGACTCCAGAGAAGGTTACCCACAGGGGTTGTGGAATCTCCTTTTCCAGTGCTCTGTCACCCTCACCATAAGGAGGGTTCTCCTCACTGTGAGGTGGAACTTCCTATGTTCTAGCTCCTAACCATTAACCCTTGTCCCACCACTGAAAAGAGACCAGTCTCCTTCCGACACCCACCCCACAGATATTTATAGACATAATAGCTCCTCTCAGCTCTGTCTTCACAAGACTAAGCAGACTCAGTTCTGAAAACCTTTCTCCATAAGATGTTCAAGTCCCTTAGTAATCTTCTTAGCTCTCCATTGGACTGTCTCCATAGATCCCTGCCTCTCTTGAGCAGGGGAGCCAAAGACTGGATACACAAGTATGTCTGACCAGCACAGAGTAAACAGATTGGAGAGCTGGTGTTATACTTTATACCTTCTTCTGGAAGCTTCCATGGGGAAGAAAATGGCAAACAAGGAAAGTGCAGATGCCACTGAGGGCCTAGCAGTTCCCTTCTTCACTGTGTAATCAGTGTTGGGTGGTTTGCAAAGGTGAAACTTACTTCACACAGAACATCAGGGATTGGAAGGGACCTCAAAAGATCACCCAGTCCAATCCCCCTGCCACAGCAGGATCACCTAGATCCAGTCACACAGGAACATCTCCAGGCAGGTTTGAAATGTCTCCAGAGAAGGAGACTCCACAACCCCCTGGGCAGCTCCTTCCAGGGCTCTGGCACCGTCACCAGGAAGAAGTTGTGTCTCATATTGGTCTCATACTGATGTGGAACCTCCTCTGTTCCAGCTCAGACCCAGTGCCCCTTGTCCTATCATTAGGTGCCCCTGAGCAGAGCCTGGCTCCATCCTCCTCAGACCCACCCCTCACATGTTGATCAACATCCATGGGGTCACCCCTCAGTCTCCTTTTCTCCCAGCCCCCTCAGCCCTTCCTCAGCAGGGAGATGCCCCACTCTCAGTTACACACTACTCCTCTGACAGTGAATTCAGGACAATCACTCCAACACTGCAGCAAAGCTGCAGCTCTAACACAACAATTCACATTGTTTGGAAAGAAAGGGGACTACTCCCACACGCTTGGAAAGAAAGCTCTGACTTCCCAAAAGCAATTTCTATACCAGCATTTTCACAGTAAAAAATAAATACAACTCCACATGCCTTCTCGAGATCGAAAGCTTGCAGGCAAAGTTAAGAAACAAAGCCTTGGAAGGCTCTGAAGCACTTCTGGTAACTCTCCAAAAATACACACACACACCTCTTAATTCATCTGCTTAGCAGTTGAGCTGCATGTTTACCTAATCTAGCGACTCTCATTCTTCAATGGTTTTTGAAACCTCCTTCATTAAATGATAGAAAATATCTCAAGTCATTCAAAAATACAGCCACACATGACAAATAGTTCTTACCACCAAAAATAGTCTAGAAGTCTACTTAAAATTGTGACATATGCAGCAGAAACATCGTTGTAATCTAAAGTTTTCTAGCTCCAAACCTGCTGCTGAGAGTTAAATTTGCAAGATAGAACTGGGGCAGATCTGCAGTGCTGCAGGCTCGGGGCAGGGTGGCTGGGGAGCAGTCTGGCAGTAAAGGACCTGAGGTTCTAGCAGACAGGCAGATGAATGAGCCAGCAGGGTGCCCAGGTGGCCAACAAGGCAAGTGACATCCTGGCCTGGATTAGAAACTGTGTCCCCAGCAGGAGTAGGGAGGGGATTGTCCTGCTGTACTCAGCACTGGGGAGGCTGCACCTTGGGTACTGGGGCACCTCAGGCATTGAGGTGCTGGAGTGAGTGCAGAGGGGAGCAGTGAAGCTGGGGAAGGGCCTGGAGAATCCATCTGATGAGGAGAGATGGAGAGAGTTGGGGCTGTTTAGTCTGAGGAGGAGGAGGCTGAGGGGAGACCTCATCACTCTCTACAGCTATCTGAGAGGGCACTGTGGAGATGCTGCTGCTGGTCTCTTCTCACAGGACATTAGCGACAGAAGCAGAGGGAAGGGCTTCGAGGTCCAACAGGGAAGGGTTAGACTGGCCATCAGGAAGAAATTCTTCCCAGAGAGGGTGGTCAGGCCCTGGACTGGGCTGCCCAGGGTGGTGGGCGAGTCCCCATCTCTGAATGTGTTTAAAAATCACTTAGATGTGGTGTTGGGGGATCTGGCTTAGGGGTGACCTTGTAGAGTGGGGTTGCTGATCCCAAGGGTCTTTTCCAACCCGAATGATTCTGTGACTACATTTCAAAAGCCATTTCCTCGAGTTGCTGGTGTTATTTCTCACAGGATAGATGTCCTTCTGCCTTCCACAGATTACACTGGCCTTTTTCTTGAAGCGTGTACTGTGACTCAGAAGTGTTGGTGTGAGGATTTAGTTGTACTATGTCAAGCTGAAAGTTTAGTGCTCGTCTTGGCTTCTCGCTGACAGTGTTATGTTGAAAAATGAACACCAGTGCTTTTCCTCTGAACACTGAGCATCATTCATAGTAGTTGTAAGTTAAACGCAGTGCAGCGTTTAACAACAGTTGTAATGTAAACAATGATTAACTAATGACAATAGTTCCAAGTTAAAAACAGAAGTTTCTGATACATAAACTCTCTATTGGGAGTTGATAAAGCCCATGCTAGTGTGGGAGGAACAATAATAGTTGTATAGGGATCAGAGTCTCATGATTTATTGAAGATCTTTAAACTATCTGGTACCACTGTCTCTTTTTCCACTTACACCAAAAGACAGGCATCCGCAGCACAGGGAGAGGCACGATGGGTGTGAGCTGGGACAGAGGAGGTTCCACATCAATATGACAAGGAGCTTCTTCCCAGAGAGGGTGCCAGAGCCCTGGCAGGGGCTGCCCAAGGTGGGGTTGTGGAGTCTCCTTCTCTGGAGATGTTTCAAACCCTCCTGGGCATGTTCCTGTGCAACTAGATCTAGGGGACCCTGCTGTGGCAGGGGATGGGACTGGGTGATCTTTCAAGGTCCCTTCCTATCCCTAATGTTCTGTGGTTGATCTAGTCACAGCCTTGTATGACTCACTCCCCTTTTTGAGCATCTGATTTTGAAACTTGGAAATACTTTGGGTTTAACTGCAATTAACCCAGCGTAAGATGGGCTGTAAGCAGAGCTCAATTAATGTTTAGGCAATTTAAATTACAAATTTTCAGAGAGGTTTTTTCCACAAGGCAAAAGTAATGATGGCTGTGCTCTACAGTACGAAGAGTGGAGCACTAAAGCAGATCAAAAGGTTGTGAAATCAAGCCTCATAAAGAGGTAGTGATAGCTATAGGCAAGTAGGGGAGAATATTGGAATGAAAAGGCGATAATCCAGTTTAAGAAGCTCGGAACAAAACCTGAGAATTGCAATTAATGGCTAAAACAGAACCGAGGGGAAGGGGGAAGGCACAGCCATAAAAATCACACAAAATGAGTTTGCCAGTTCCTCGTGTGACTGATGGGGACCCAGACAAAAACTGTTGGGTTTGATCTCTGTTTGCTATACTTCTTCTGAAAACTGAAAACAGAACTCCTGCTGACAGATTCAGGGCACGCTTTGTGGCAGTTAAAAGTGGCGATTGCTCCGCTGTTATTCCTGCAGGTTTTGTTCTATTCAGTTCTGACTCCCATGAACTTTGTCTGCACCTCCCAAAAATGATTTCGGGACACCCAACGCCGGAAGAGAAGTGCTGAGCAAACTTATTCTTTACAGTTCAGAAGAAACAGATCACTGAAAATTACTCAAGACTCCTTTTCTTGCTTTTCAGGTATCTTTGTGCTGCATCAGTTTGCTCTTTCTTACCTTGACTTTTTTGAATTAACCCTTTCTATCTACCACTTGTTTATGTTACACTTCATTTCTGAATCACAGAACATGAGGGATTGGAAGGGACCTAGGAAGGTCATCCAGTCCAGTCACCCCACCACAGCAGGATCTCCTACATCAAGTAGCACAGGAACATGTCCAGGTGGGTTTTAAATGTCCCCAGAGAAGGAGACTCCACAACCCCCCCCCCCCCGGGTTTTAAATATCTCAAGAGAAGGAGACTTCACAAAGATGATGAGCAGAGTGGAGCATGTCCCTGATGAGGAAAGTCTGAGAGAGCTGGGAGAAAAGGAAACTGAGGGATGACCTCATGAATGTTGATCAATATATGAAGGGTGGGTGTCAGGAGGATGGAGCCAGGCTCTGCTCAGGGGCATCTAATGACAGGACAAGGGGCAGTGGGTGTGAGCTGGGACAGAGGAGGTTCCACAATGTGAGAAGGACCTTCTTCACAGTGAAGATGACAGAGCACTGAAGGGGCTGTCCAGGAGGGTTGTGGAGTCTCCTTCTCTGGAGACATTTAAAACCCTTCTGGCCATGTTCCTGTGTGACTGGATCTAGGTGACCTCACTGTGGTGGAGGGGGCATTGGACTAGATCTTTTGAGGTCTCTTCCAATCCCTAATGTTCTGAGATGGCTGCTAATTAGATGCTATTACCATGGACATGGTCAACCTTTAAACCAACTAATTTACTCTGAAAGTTGAACACTCTTTGAATAATGAATCAAACAGCTACCATCAAGTCCTTCAGGCCTAAAAAAACCCTGTCAAACTCCAACACACTCAAGTACAATAAAACTACCCCCTTTTCCCAAGATCTCAGAACATGGGTGGTAGGGTTTTGTCCTAGTTCTTCACTCAGTCTCATATGTAGCCTGTCTGGAGGGACTGTTTGCAAAACAGCATCCTCAGCTTTTATCTGACAGCCACGATTCAAATAAGCAACTCGTCACCAGTGTGCTGCTACCTGCCATTCCCATCTGTGTTTCTGTGGGAAAGTGTGTCAGATCAGCTAAACCTAATGGCCAAGTCACAAAGAGAAGAGAAGGAGCTCAGATGTGGTAAGGAGAGTCCCCCAAATCCCAGAGCAGTAAAGCAGCAACAAACACTACTGGTGCAAGAGAGCCTGGAACTGCTCTGCACAGTGGGGGACACGGAGTGAGAGAAAGGTGATACTTGAATGGTTTCCTTCTGCTTTAGCTAGCATGCAGGAGTGCTGCAAGCCAGTAGAAGCAGCTCTAAATTAGTTAGTAACAGAACATTGGGGATTAGAAGGGACCTCAAAAGACCATCCATTCCAATCCCCCCACCACAGCAGGTTGACCTAGATCCAGTCGCACAGAAACACATCCAGGAGGGTTTTAAGCATCTCCAGAGAAGGAGACTCCACAAGCCCCCTGGGCAGCCCCTTCCAGGGCTCTGTCACCCTCACCAGGAAGAAGTTCCTTCTCAGGTTGATGTGGAGCATCCTCTGTTCCAGCTCACACCTTGTCCTATCATTAGATGACACTGGGAAGAGGCAGAGTCAACCCTGTAGGACTTGATTTTTGTGTTAGATCAAGGAATACTGCTTCTGAAGCAACAGCTTGTTGATTTGTTAAATATCAGACTTTACAGGTGCTTTTCAAAATTGAAATGTCTACAGCATCTTCTCTTTGTGAGTTAGAAGTTCATTTTATCTGAAGATTTCCCTAAGAGACTCAGAATTAAAAACTATTTGTAAAATGTTCATATTTCACAAGTAGAGTCAAGAAGCATTGGATAGTCATTCAGGTAGGAAAAAAACACTTGGGATCATGAAGTCCAACCAGCAACCCTACTCTACAAGGTCACTCCTAAACCAGACTCCCCAACACCGCATCTGAGCTTCTTTTAAACCTCATCCAGGGATGGGGAATTTAACCCCCACCCTGGGCAGCCCAGTCCAGTCCCTCACCACTCTCTCCAGGAAGAATTTTTTCCTGATGGCCAGTCTAACCCTCCTCTTTTGGAGCTTGAAGCCCTTCCCTCTGCTTCTGTGAGAGAAGACCAGCAGTGCCCTCTCAGACAGTTGTAGAGAGTGATGAGGTCTCCCCTCAGCCTGCTCTTCCTCAAACTAAAGAGCCCCGACTCTCTCCATCTCTCCTCAGATTGATTCTCCAGGCCCTTCATGATTTGACATGCCAGTATAAATCAGTGCTTCCTGTCATGACAGGACACAGGGCCCTACGAAACGACATGAAATGATCGGTGGTTTGGAAAGATGCACCAGGGCAGCTGCATTAAACCATCTTGCAGTAAAAGTGAAGCGCTACTAAAAATGTCAGAACTACAAGACAGCAAATTAAACACCTTCAGTGTAGATGGTGCAGATCAAACACAAAGCTTCTCTGCAGATTTTTTTAGTAAGAGAAATACTTAGAGCCACAAGTAGGACTTTCTCAAAAAAAAACCAACAGTTTGGTTCAGTCCTTGAATGAAGTTCAGAACTATTTGTGCAAGTCTGCCTCCCAAGGCCCAAAACTCTATTGTCTCAACAGTTCAGTGTTTTCCTCTATTGTTCATGAGCGCAGACTGCTCCCATCACAGAACATTAGGGCTTGGAAGGGACCTCAATCCAGTCCAATCCCCCCACCACAGCAGGATCACCTAGACCAAGCCACAGCCAGCAATACACTTAAAGCCAGAGCAGCAAAGAAAGGAGCAGTCGCTGTGCCCACAGTATCTGTATTTCTCCTACACAGGAATAAACAAGGTCTCGTGTGCAGATTAACTTGTGCTCATACCCTCTACAGGAATGAGTAAGTCTGAAGTGTTTGATTTGTAGTTGTCTCACCCTCTAGTGGCAGAGAGACCTTAGTTCTCAGTGATCAAGAAATGGAATCGATTTTTTCCTTCTAGTCAGCTGTGCTGTGCTGCCTATTTACAACAAGTTGATCACCTAATCACAGAACATCAGGGATTGGAAAGGACCAGTCCAATCCCTTCTCCGCAGCAGGATCCCCTAGACCAAGTCACACAGGAACACATGCAGGCAGGTTTTAAACATCTCCACAACTTCCCTGGGGCAGCCCCTTCCAGTGCCAAGATAAATCATAGAATGTTCTGGGCTCGAACAGACCTCTAAGGGTCATCTAATCCAACCTCCCTACAAAGGGACAACCCCACCTAGGTCGGGCTGCTCAGAGCCTCATCAAGCCTGACCTTCAATGTCTCCAGGGATGGGAACCCCAGCACCTCCCTGGGCAGCCTATTCCAGGTATCAACCACCCTCACATCGAAGAACTTTCTCCTAATATCCAGCCTCAATCTCTCCTTTCCCAGCTGGAACCCCCTGCTCCTTGTCCTGTCTCTACAAACCCTCTTGACAGGGCCTTCCCCTGCCTTCATGTCAGCCCCCCTCAGGTACTGGAAAGTCAAAAGAAGGTCCCCCCAGAGTTTTTCTCCAGACTGAACAGCCCCAACTCTCTCAG
Source organism: Rhinopomastus cyanomelas (assembly GCA_013400115.1). Lineage (NCBI taxonomy): Eukaryota > Metazoa > Chordata > Aves > Bucerotiformes > Rhinopomastidae > Rhinopomastus > Rhinopomastus cyanomelas. Next base: position 614,765 of record VXBP01000375.1, read on the forward strand.
CCTGTCCTCATATGAGAGATGCTCCAATTCCCTGATTATTGCAGTAGCCCTCCTCTGGCTGCACTCCAGTCTGTCTGCATCCTTCTTGTGCCAGGGGCTCCAGAACTGGACACAATACTCCAGGTGAGGTCTCACCAGGGCAGGATCCCCTCTTGGTCTGCTGGTCACAATTCTTTTGATGCAGCCCAGAACTGATCAGCCTTCTGGGCTGCGATTACACACCAGTGGCTCATGGCCAGTTTTTCATCCACCAGCACTACCAGACTTTCCAAGTCCATTAGAAAGCAGCAGCACAGTGCCAACACACAGGGAACAAGCCACAGAACAGTGTAACAGTCATTTCAGGTACACGTTCCACTTATCAGGGCAAGCTTTTCTAAGAAGCTTTAGCTTTTTATTCCCCAGTGCTGTGCTGGATATCAGTGATGCCATGTTAATGGTAACACGTGCTGCAGCAGTAGCCGAGAAATACCTTCATGCAGGGAAGCATTCCCCAGGAGGAGTGGGGTATTGCCACTACTCTTTGCTCTCGAGGGCGCTACAGACACCTAGTTAATGGCTACTACACTCCCTTTGACAGACTGCTGAACTGGAGAGCTGCTGCAAACAATATTGATTAATCTCACGGAACATTAGGGGTTGAAAGGGACCTCAAAAGACCATCCAGTCCAACCCCCCCTGCCACTTGCACAGGAACATCCAACCATTGGCTCCATGTAAGCAACGGGAAACACTCTACGATCCTATTCCCCTTTCAAGCAAGGTGTAGGTCAAAATCAGGGCACATGAACAAGGATCACAGAGACTCCGCAGTTTGAGGTTTTGTAAGTCCACTTGTCTTGAAAGTTACTCAAGTGTAATCATTGCTTAGCTTGATTAAAGACAGGAGTGGCATCGGTATGCGTGAGGTCACGGTTAACTGACATTCAGCACAAAGGAATTTGCACACTGGACAACACTATCTTTGGGGAGTTGAGTCCACAAACTCCAGCTCATTATAAGAGGGAACTTCTTCAGGGTGAGGATGACAGAGCCCTGGAATGGGCTGCCCGAGGGGACTGTAGAGTCTCCTCCTCTGGAGACATTTAAAAACCACCTGGTTCCTATGCAACTGGATCTAGGGGATCCAGTGGAGAAGGGATTGGACTACATGATCTTCCAAGGTCCCTCCCAATCCCTAACATTCTGTGATTACACATCAATGTTTAAGCTTAAATGTACTTCATACAGTTATTCCCTCTGGGAAAACAGATATTTACCTGTTCAGTCTCCTACCTCTACCCATTTTGGTATCAAATAACAGAGGATGAAAGTTCACCTTTGATTAGGACCTGACCTGCAAAGGATTCAAAACACCCACTCTGGATTTTTTCTGAACATCCATACAAGCAGAATATGACAAAAAAAAATAAAAAAAAAAATCACTCCGTACATGCACACACCATCGTTCTGCCTTCTGACACTGGAAACTGGTCACTTATCCAGCACTACTCAGGACTGAGCACAACAGCAGCTTCCTGGAGGTTCTGAAAAGAAACCCCACTGAACAGGGCTGTCATTAGCACTGCAAGTGAAGAACCACCCTAGGACATACTCCCCTATTAGCCAGAGAGTAAATGGCAACCTCCCTTCTGACACAGCAGCATCAGCACCAAGCAGGAGAGCAGTGATGCAGGTACCCGTGTGTGTTCCCACCACTGCCTTTGCTCTTGCTGCACTCCACACTGAGAGCTGATTGACAGTCACCACACAAAGGGATTTGTGCTCTGGGCAAACTTTTCCTACTGAGGTGATCATTTGGAACTGTATGCAGAAGGCAGGACATTATGAACTGTACTACAAAACCTGAAAAATCTCCGGTCTCTTAGAAGAGCCAGCACTGATATAAGCTACAGGCTAAATCATGACTTCACTGTTTTAAACCTCTGGCTACAACCCTTTACTGTTTTAAACCTCCAGCTACATTAACTAATTAATTAATTTCAGTGGAGTCTCGCAGGACAGGGAATCACAGAATCGCAGAACATTAGAGATTGGAAGGGACATGGAAAGATCATCTAGGCTAATCTTCCTGCCACAGCAGGATCACCTAGATCCAGTCACACAGGATCTAGATCCAGTCACACAGGCCAGGCAGGTTTTAAACATCTCCAGAGAAGGCTCCACAATGGCCCTGGGCAGCCCCTGCCAGGGCTACCACAAACAAGTTCCTTCTCACACTGATGTGGAACCTCCTCTGCTCCAGCTCACACCCACTGCCCCTTGTCCTATCACTAGATGCCCCTGAGCAGAGCCTGGCTCCATCCTCCTGACAGCCACCCCTCACATAGTTATCAACATTAGTGAGGTCACTCCTCCATGTCCTTTTTTCCCAGCTCCAGAGCCCCAGCTCCCTCAGCCTTTCCTCAGCAGGGAGATGTTAGCCTCCCCCTTCATTATCTTTTATAAACACATGAAAAAGGCCAGCAGCCTCATGGAATTTGTGCAGCACAAGTAAACATGTTTTTCATTTCACTCATCAGTGTATTTGCTGTGTCCTGAAACCTTTATCTATCCATTACACATCATTTCACATTTTCTGGGGTTCCACTGCTCCTTCTCCAACAGGCACCTGACAAGTACTCTCAGGCTGAGGGAAGAGGGGAGAAACAGCAATCGCAGCGCCATAGAAGCCACCACCTCTTACACTGCCCAGCATCATAACATCAAGGTGATTGTGATCTCAGGAGCCAGAACCTTGCCTCAGCTTTTGTTAGAAAATTGAGCACTGCCCTCTAACACTGCACTGGGAGGAAGGATACAGAGAAGGTAAAAATATTGACCAAATAATGAATAAGTCATTTCTTACCTAAAGCGCATGCTGCCCTAGGGTCCACAAAGCAGCTCAGGAGGGGATAAACCTGCCAGAGACAGCAGCTCTGCTACAGGGCTGAGCTTAAATAGCACCCGGGCGAGGGCCCAGGTGAGGCTTCTCAGGGCCTGTTAGAGCCCAACAGGCCCACTGGCTGCTGTAGGCCCCACTGGCTGCTGTAGGCCCCACTGGCTGCTGTAGGCCTACATGTAGGCCAAGAATGAGGCCTTGTAAGGCCTTGTAAGGCCCTGAAAGGCCTTGTGCTTCCCAAAGCAATTGAGTTTCTCTGTGGTGTTTATTTTCAAAAAACAAACATTTTTTAGAACTGTTCTGAATTAGATCTACAGTAATATTTGTTTTGCTGGTGTTTTGCATTACTTCATGGTTCAGTTTTGCTGAATACCAGGAAGTCTAATGGGGCCTGCTAAGGGTGATTTGTCTGCTTCAGACAGACCCAACTGAGGAAAGGAAGGAAATTTCATTCAAAGAATTCTGGGTTTCACCAGTTCATGCTGGACGTGTGTTGAATTTAGACAGTTTGAATAGGTTCAAGGGCAAAACCATACTTTTGAGTTCTCCAATTATTGTCTGTTGCTGTTAACATACAGTGAGGGTGACAGAGCCCTGGAAGGGGCTGCTCAGGGCGGGGTGTGGAGTCTCTTCTCTGGAGACATTTAAAACCCACCTTCAAACCCTAGACCATCTTTAAACCCACTTTTAAAACCCTGGACTTGATCTAAGACATCCTGCTCTGGCAGGTGGATGGGACCGGATGATCTTTCGAGGTCCCTTCCAATCCCTAAGGTTCTCCGTGGTCATACACAATGGGAAGAAAGATCTCAGGTTCCAGAGGATTTTTATAAAAGATCTGAGTACTCCAAGTTGTGTAGTCTCGTAACAACGTTGGGTGAACACAGGAAACACTCCTGGGCAGACAGAGTGTTTCTAACGGTTTGTAGTGAAGAGCAGCAGCAGTTCTTACCTTGCTCCAGCTAGATTGACAAGAAATAAAGATGTCCACGGGTTTGATGATTACAAGAAGTTTCAACAAAATGAGGTAGGAAATTACTTGTGCTGATGTAGTTACAGCTCATGTGTGTGACTGTGTGCATGAAGCAAGGCAGCTTCAAGCAAAGAAGCCCAAAGCAACCTGTGGTTTAAGACTGATGCCCATTCTGGAGATGTTTTAAAACCACCTGGCTGTGTTCCTGCGCGACTTGGTCTGGGTGATCCTGCTGTGGCGGGGGGATTGGACTGGATGATCTTTTGAGGTCACCACCAATCCCCAAAGTTCTGTGATTCATCCTGGCTCCCTGCGTCCGGTGGTAGCAAATACCAGACATTTCAAACAATGCTTGCTCACAGTCACATCTCTAAAAACAGAAGCACAGCGAAGCCAAAAATGACTGCAGCTAAGAATTGAGTGTTTCTAATATTAATCATATTAGTTGAAATGAGAATCTAATGCATTTGATATCATTTGCTGTGAAAAAATAGAGGGGAGTCACAGAATCACAGAGCTTTAGGGATTGGAAGCGAACTCAAAAGATCATCTAGTCCAATCCCTCCACCACAGCAGGATCCCCTAGATCCAGTCACTACAGTAACATGCAAACCATGACTTTTGTCACTGAAAGGGTGGTCAGGCACTGGAACGGGCTTCCCAGGGAGGTGGTTGAGTTGCCATCCCTGGATGTGTTGAAAGATAATTTGGATGAGTTGTTGAGGGATGTGGTTTAGGGGTGAATATGTAAGGTAGGTTTGTTTTCCCAATATTACAGGAAAAGCCAGCAAAATAACCTTCAATGCTTCAAATACTGAATTTTTTTGGTCCAAAACTATGAAAAGAAAAAAAAAAATAAGGAAGGATAAATTTGAAACATAAATAACTGCTGTAGAAAAATGTTTTCAGTAAAGGGGTAGCACAATAAAAATGATGACAACTGCCTCTTTTGGAATGGGTGAGCACGGAGAGTTGCTTCCTATAGGTTTGAGTGACTTAAATAAATATGAAAGTACTGGTTATCTGAAGGCAAGACAAGGATATGTGTCTAGGTATGTGTCGAGATAAGTCTGTGTCAAGTGAGAAGCGCAGAGGAATTGTTCAACATTGCAGAATAACTGAATAAAGTCCTCGATGCTGGAGTGGCTTCTGGAAATTCCAGGAGTGTAATTTGTGTCCTGTTATTTGGGTGAAGCAGGAAGAAATATTTTGAAGTCAATTTAATGCATGTGCCAGGTGCTTAGGTTAGCAGCTCTGAAGGATGAAGTCCAAAGCACAGAGCAATGTGGCTGTCCTATACATTCTGTCTCGTTCCTTCTCTGGAGATGGTTAAAACCCGCCCGGGTGTGTGCCTGTGCTACTGGATCTAGGGGATCCTGCTGTGGCAGGGGGATGGGACTGGATGATCTTTCTATGCCCCTTCCAATCCCTAATGTTCTGTGATTCTGAAGGTTAGCTTCCTTTAGAGATGAGAGTAATTTAATCTCACGTTCATTCAGCTCCTGGCTCAAAGCCCACAGAAGCTGAGAGCGAGAATATTCACCGGTTTACAGTGGGCTGCAGTGTCAACGTTCTGCCATTCAGCCTGGTCCTGCAAGCCACATCTCTGGTGAGGAATCCCCAGGAAGGCAATTTGTACTCTTTTTCAAGATGAGGAGCGCAAAGTATTTCTGCGACACGACGTGGATGTGTATCCGGCAGAAAGACGCCCAACGCGCTTCTCACTTGTGACAATCCTGAAAGCCTGCGTTTCTCTTGCTTGCTCTCTAATCTTGTCAGAAATATTTCCTTCCTCCCTCTCTGGCTTTCTTTCTCCTACGATGCCACCCGCTTCCACATGCAGGAGACACTTCTTTATCTTCCAAGCAGTTGTGATTGGCTGGTGCAACTAGTCAGGTCAAGCAGAACCGCAGAATCACGGAGCATTAGGGATTGGAAGGGACCTCGAAAGAATGCTGTGTGCAGGACTATGTCTAAGCAAAGGATTACTGCTCTTGAGGACAAGGAAACCTTTATGTCTCTAACCAGATGTGGAGAAATCAAATTGTCTTGGCTTTACTTTAATCAGTGGGGTGATTTTGCCATTAGCTCGAGCAGAGCTGGTATTTAACTAAGAGTACTGAATTCATTTGTTTTTTCTAATTTAAATTGGGTGGAAATAAAAATAGCTTAGGCTAGGAATGTGTCTGTAAGTGTTACATCAAGGGAGAAGGATCTTAGGGGATCCTGCTGTGGCGGGGGGATTGGACTGGATGATCTTTTGAGGTCCCTTCCAATTTGATTCTGTGATCCTGCTGTGGTGGGGGGATTGGACTGGATGACCTTTCGAGGTCCCTTCCAATCCCTCATGTTCTGTGATTCTGTGATCCTACGAGAAAATAATGTGTATTAATAATAATATGGGAAAATATGGGAAAGCACCTTACTCTGCCTGTGACATGAATAATTGCTTCCCTGCATTGACTTATTGCTTTCAGTACCAACTATGCATAATGCCCTGTTTAAGAATTTCACAAGAAACTTAAATTTCTCATCAAGATGATTTGTATTAAGCCTTCCATGCTAAACAGAACTTTACAACAGCCTATAAACCTGTTGTTTGAGCAACGGTCTCCATAATTGCCACCAATAAATGGTACCTTTTTATTGCCGTTAACCGGGTTCCAGAGGCTGCTGTGGTAGTCTGGAGGCAACTCTGTGTTGTGTTGAACGGGCTGCCCAGGGTGGTGGTTGAGTCCCCATCCCTGAACGAGTTTAAAAGACGCTTAGATGCGGTGTTGGGGGATGTGGTTTAGAGGTGAGCTTGTAGAGTAGGGTTGCTGGTTGGACTCGATGATCCCAGGGGTCTTTTGCAACCTGAATGATTCTGTGATTCTGTGTTAATAATCGAATGGTTTTCTTTTTAGGATTCAGAGAGAGGAAAGGTTTAAAAAAACATGCCGAGTGCCGAGGATACACGTAAGTGAAATATTTAATGTCCGTCATTCATAAAAGTTACATCGCTTACATAGGGTTTATATCATAAAAATGTCATCTTCATGAAAGATTTTCTGGCAAGTCTTTTTATATGTTAATTTGTTTAACATATCCTTTGGCTATACAGCTAAATAGGAATATATTTTGTTTTAAAAGCTTTCTGCAAATAGTCGCCCAACAGTTACAAAACCTCATTGCTGAGAATCGGTGCTGCTCGTTGTTCCTCTCATTCCATTGTCTCGTAAAAATCATCTGCAATTGGGACCGGGGCATCTAAGGACCAATTTTTTCATAACATACTTTGCTCATTGCATAGTGACCGTGTAAACAGCTCAGGGATCCACAGATTATCTCCTCCTGCTCTAAAAAAGCCGTTGAGGGTTTGACATACTGTGCTGGTTGTGTTGCCTTAGACCGATGAAGAATTTGAGGGGGATTGTTTTATTGTCGATGCTGCGGGGAGGGGGGGTTATTTTAAAACATGTTAGTTTCATACAAAAAAAGTTTAAAAATCAAAAAGTTAACACCAAAGGAAAGGATTTTACACTGTGCAACAGTATTGCTACCTCATTCTTCTTGATTTGAGATACCTATAACATTAGTTTTGATTTGAGAGATCTATAACCTCCTTCTTTGGGTCTGAGAGCTCTGTGACACGTTGGAACCGCACTGTCCTGCTTCCTTCCGGAAGGAGGGTGTAAAGTCATGGGAACCGTCAGCTAGGTGCTTACATGAAGTTAACTGTGTTCGCATCAAAGAAATGTTTATTGATGAGAGCTATCATACAAGAGACATCGAAGAGAAATTCATCATACAGAAATGTACACTCTATGTGACAGATGGCAAAGTGCATGCAGATCGTTCTCGCTTAGGCAAAAAAAATGCGGGGAGGAATTCAGAAACAACAGGACTGAAGGTACCGGGGTTGGAATTCCTAGGGTCTCAAACGAGTGAAAAGTTCTCTCTTTTGAATTTACAAAAAGTCCATTGAACAGTTATGACTAGTTACACATCAGCAAGCAAGTGGAATGGATGCACTCAGCTTTTATTTTACAAGTACTTGTGCTTGACAAATGTGACTGTATTTTTTTGTGCAAGGAATTTGTGTTTCTTCAAATATGGGCTGGGTAGGTTGCTGCCAGGTTGCTCTGGTTTTTCTACATAGCTCCTCTAAATTTGTTTTGGAGTGCCGCACAATTTGTTGAAGCCTTCCGTTCTGTTAATTACCAGCAAAATAACATGATTCTGCTCACATTCAGGAAATGACATCAAAGTCTTTTTTATTTTTTGGCTAAATAATTTTTTTAAATGTGTGATTATCAGAACCTAATAGTGTCTTTGTCTTCACTGCAGTGGATTTCCGATCAAACTTTTCCCCTTCTTTTAATACTTTAGGGAATTTTCAAACGTCGGGATGTTTGGCTGTAATGCCCCATGATTTGTTCTCCCTGAAAGAAATCATAGTGACAATTTATTAAACTACAGAGCAACCTGGCTTTTCGGGGTCTAGTTTGTGTTCAATATCACCTAGCATTAAGGCTTGATTCATTTCACCATATTCTTTAGGTTCTATTTGTCATGCAATTCCCTCAGCCGCTATTTTAATCCTGGGCCTGTTTTTTAGGGTTTCGGTATCAAATCAGTGGGGCATTACTTTGCGCGTTCAGAAAAGGAGGGTGAAAGGCTAAGATCTAAATCGCACCGGCAGCAGCACACACACTGAACATGGAGAAACTGGAAACCTAAGAAGGAACCTTATTTCAAAATATCTTAACGGCCACCTTCCCGTGTTTAAGAGCAAGCGTTCTCCGGTACCATAAAGTCTCCACGTCCTAGTGCATCCATCCCTCTGCTTTCGGTACCTTGAATCACTGAACATTAGGGACTGGAAGGGATCTCAATCCCCCCGCCACAGCAGGATCACAAATCACAGAATCACGGATTATTCGGGATTGGACGTGTCCTCGAAAGATCATCTAGTCCAATCCCCCTGCCACAGCAGGATCCCCTAGACCAAGTTGCACAGGAAAGCAAAGAGATGCACTAGGACATGGAGACTTTAAAATCTACCTGTCCTAGTGCATCCCTTTGCTTTCGATGCCATAAAAGCAAAGAGATGCACTAGGATGTGGAGACTTTAAAATCTACGTGTCCTAGTGCATCCCTTTGCTTTCGATACCGTAAAAGCAAAGAGATGCACTAGGATGTGGAGACTTTAAATAAATAAAAATAAAGTAATAACAAACGAAAAAAAAAATCCCCAAAGCCGAAAAGAAACAACCAAACTGATGGGAAATAAAACTCCTTCGATTCAAAATGGTTTATTCACACAAATTTAATAGGATCAATCACAATTGTTTGGTCCATAAATATTTAGGGGCAATAGTTTCTATACAATGCACTTATCAATAAACAAAGAAACATGGACAAGTTTGCTAGACCACTTACTGTACTAGAAACACGAAGCTCAATATATAAGGTTATTGGATTTTATCAACTAGATCTGAAAGAGTGCACAACTGCTTTCTATGACATGTTTGTCCCCCTTCTACCAGGATACACCATAAAAAGAGTTTCAGAAATAAGAGGTAAAACAGTACAAAACTAGTGAGGTGTCAAAAGGAGCTTAAAACAGTTAATTTAACAAACAAACACATAGATCCTGAATCTTCACAAACTTACTCCCAAGGTTATATCGTAAGGCACATCGTAGAACTGAGTTTTAATTCGTCTACTTAATAAAGTAGATCTCTAGTACCATATAATTGTTCTGTCAAAGAACAAAATTTATAAGTATCAATCTTTTCTTTTTTTACCTGTAAAAGTGTATTAATAAAGATCTCAGTCTCACCAAGGTCGTTTGGTCTGGTTAGTGGTAAATGCCCATAAGGTAATAGAAATAGGAAAAGTCACGACTTCATATCCGTAGAAGATGATAACCGTACTTGCTAAATATATAATGGCAAACACACCTTTCTTCTATTACAGTGTTAACATCTCTTCCATCATCTTTTTTGTATTTTTTTTTAAAAATAAGCTACTTTTCTGTGCTAGTTTTCTAAAAACCCTGAGCAAAAATTACAATAATGCACTTTAATGTGGGCAGTGAACCGTCGATATGGAACCACACGTTTATACAGCCAGGAAAGGACACCTTCAAAATATATTAAATAGCCACTCGACCACCAAAAGAGAGGATTTGATGGCAGCTAAAAAAAGGGCGGGGGGGTGGGGGATATGTGCAAAGTTATTCTCAACAATCCACTAAAAGCAAGACATAGATCTTGACTGGGTTTCGTTCGGTTTCTGAGACTCTCCACAATCTAATTGGTGTTCGACCACGAGAAGAAGGGTACAAATGAACATTCACCACTGCCCAGACCATTCAGACTTTTAGCTTAAATAAAATTCAAAAAAAAAAAACCAGGAAGGTCGCTATTGTAAACTAAGAAACGGATCCAGATCAGCATCCACAAGGCTTCTGAGTTCAGCCGCTTTTAAATCGCTCGCTGCCAACTCCCGCTGGCGTTAAGGGTTTTGTCCTAACGGGGTTTTTCCCCTCGTACAGAGTCTAAGAAGTGAAAGATTCGCTAGACAGACGAGTGAACTGAACAGCTGAAGTTCGTGTGTTAAAGGAAGCGTCTAAAGTCGATTCCAAAGAGGAGTGCGTGAGTGGGTTGTACTGAAATCATTGTCCTTAAACTTCTTAATAAATCATATCTTGCTTATTTCCATTTTTGCTGACAAAAAGAAGTACAACTGATCAAAAGCGTCTCTTAGCTGCGCACGTGCACAGCTCTTCTTGGAAATTTGAGCTCGCTAGGGCAGCTGGGCAGCCTCCTACAGAGGTACAGCTTCAAGGCCCTGCAGTAAACCAGATTTGCTTGGTTTTAATCCCAAATCGGAGCTGCTTGACAGCCAAACGTGAAAAAAACCCTCCCTATGCAATACTTCAGATCACTAGGTCTCCTCATCTGAGCCTGTCATTCTGCTGTGATCACTGCATCGTCCTCACAGGAATTCGCTTCCGGAGGGTGTTTTTCAGCTCTTCATGGAATCACAGACCATTAGGGTTTGGAAGGGACCTCGAAAGATCATCTAGTCCAATCCCCCTGCCACAGCAGGATCAGAGAACATTAGGGATTGCAAGGGACCTTGGAAGATCATCTAGTCCAGGCTCTTGCCACCTTAATGTACAGGGGACGTCCTTGGACATCAACGACCTGATGTTGCCATCCTCACCCACATGGAGCCACACCACTGGGTCTCTCCAAGCCCCTCATCCAAACACAGCTTTCAGTGGTGACCAAGGATGTCCCAGATGGATGAAGAGCTGGCAGAGGAGCATTTAGCTATCCCACAGAGACTTGGGGTGTATCAGGCTTGTGACTACTGTGTTAGCCCAGGGAGTTGTGGAATCTCCTTCTCTGGAGACATTTAAAACCCACCTGGGCACATTTCTGTGTGGCTGGATCTAGGGGATCCTGCTGTGGTGAGGGGATTGGACTGCATGGTCTTTTGAGGTCCCTTCTGATCCCTAATGGTCTATGACTGTGTGATTAGAAAAAACACTCCCCAGTGCTGAGGGAGGATCAGGCTTGTGACTACTGCTAGAAAAAAAACACTAGCACTTCCAGTCTGAAATATTTCAGCAATTAGAAGAATCAATGCTCATTTTTCAACACTTAAAAAATAATAGGAAAAACTTTCAAAAAGATAATGAATTTCTTAAATGAAGAATTCTTAAATTCTTGAATTCTTATATTCTTAATTTCTTATGAACCATCTTAATTCATTCTTAAATTCTTAAGAACCTTCACTATCAATTCTTAATTTCTTATGAACCTTCTGAATTCATTCTTAAATTCTTAAGAACCTTCATTATTAATTCTTAATGTCTTATGAACCTTCTGAATTCATTCTTAAATTCTGAAGAACCCTCATTATCAATTCTTAGTTTCTCACAGACCTTCTGAATTCATTCTTAAGTTCTTAAGAACCTTCATTATTAATTCTTAATGTCTTATGAACCTTCTGAATTCATTCTTAAATTCTGAAGAACCTTAAATTAAGGTTCTTAAATACTGGGAGTCAACCTACAATCCTGAAGCAGCAGTTTTTGGGCTGGAAACCAATTTTTATCTGGTTACCAAGGAGGGGGAAAGAATCTTTGGGGGGTTTTTTTGGGACAATAAATTTTGCCAAGGTTGCGGAAATAAGTAACATACAATTTTAAGAGGCACTTATTGGGATGAATTCGTGACCGTCTCTTCCGTTCCTGGATGAATTTTTTGGAAAATGGAGGACAATTGAACACCAGGAAATGTTTATTTCATAGAGCAACATGTTCCTTCAAACTCATTTGCCAAGTGGCTGCAGATGCTACACATCGAGCTGTTTATAGTCCCAAATATTTTGAGGGTTTGCTGTTTTTGTTTTTGTTTTTTTTAAAAAAAGGCTTGAAAATAATAAAAATAATAATTATAATAATTATAATAAAGAAGAAGAGTAGGAATTAAAAAAAAACCAAACCGAAGAGCAAAGCAGACCAAAACGGAAGTGTTAGAAAAGGTTCGTTAAGGTAGTTTGTGAGGGGCTCCCGGATTCGTGGCTGTCCAAGTTAGAGGTCACTGATGTCACTACAGTGATAGTGGGATTGGTCAGGTCTGTTAAAGTGGTCGCAGTGCCGGGTGGAGTGAGTGCGCTGCTGTCTGCTGAGGGCGGTGCCGGAAGGGAGGTGCCATCGGCTTTATCGACACCCCCATTCTCCTGTCGCAAAAGGTTCCTTCTGAATTTGGCTCTTGCGTTTTGAAACCAAACCTGCAAACCAATCCCAACGGATTTCTTTTACCGATGCTGGTTTTGTTTTGCTTATCTGTGTGTGTGTGTGTGTGTTTGCTCTTGCTGCTAAGTCTTTTCTGTGTTTCAAGGTTTGTTTTTTGGCGTGACAGATCGCCTAGGTCGCTCTACAGCTTTGCTCGCTACTGGTGGGACCAGTACGGGCGGGACCCTGCACGTACGGGCGCTCGCTGGGACGTCGCAGCCCGGTGCGCTGACCTCGTACAGCAGCCTTAAGAAAAACCCGCTCGCTCACTCGCCCAAGGAAAGCAACCTTCTCCATGGCCAGGTAGTGCCTTCTTGGGGTGGGCAGGTTTGAGGTCAAGACACCTGATAGAGACCGAGGCAAAGGGCGAGCGAGCGGATTTTTGCCAAGGTTGAAAGTTTACCCTGATCGTTTTGAAAGACCGAAGGGAAAGGAGGAGGCCGTTACATCACCCCGGTCACACGGACCACTGATTTGGGTCACCTGGTCTTTCTGCTCTGCAAGGTTCGTTGGAAATGGTTTAGGTGACGCAGCAAACGAGGAGTTGCCTCTAACAGATTCTCCTTCTGCCTCGGTCACTGCCCTTCCTCAGCACACACACACCTCGCTTGGACTTCGCTGAGCTCACACACACTGTGGAGATATTTTTCTAGTGTTATTTGCTAGGCTTAAAGGGAAGTGAGCTTGTCCTTGCCATTAATGACTACGGAGAGAGGGAGCCAGTTGGTCCTTGAGAATCACACTGATCAAAGCCTGCTGCCTGAAAGAGGAATCCTACTGTCTCTGTCCTATCAGGAGATCTGCTGACTAAGGGCCACACCAGCTACTTCAGGGGAACCCAAACATTGCGGCCACTGTATCTGAAATTAATCACCTTTCTACCTGTGCCCTTAGATCACCACAGAGACTACAGATCCCAGGCTACCTGCTTTGTCGTAGACTGTGTGGACAGTTCCCTCACGGTGAGGACGAAGCCAGTTACAAACCTCCAGCTGGTGTTTGGCTACCTTGGGGTGGGATGGGGCGCACGGTTGGCACTCCTGCCGTGTAGTATCCCACCCCTCTCACACACCCACTAGGGACACGCCCAGCAGAAGCACTCCTACAGACACCGCTCTCATTACGCACCAGGGACACGCTACCGGCTGGCAGGGGTAGGGGGAAATGCTCTGAGCCCATAATGCGGCTTCTTACCTGCAGAACTCTCTTGGTCAGGCCCGTTTTCTGGGCAAGCTGCTTGAGGTCCTTGGCATCTGGGTTGTGGTTGATAGCGAAGTAGGACTTCATGGTGCGAAGCTGGTGGTGTTTGAAGGAGGTGCGCATGCGCTTTGTCTTCTGGGATGGGGGGTAAGGCTGCTGGTCTCTGTCCAGGTGATCTGCCTCATTCTCATTACAACCTGGCCAACCAACAAACACAAGGAGAAATTAACGGTCTCGCATTGCGTAGGATGAGTGGATCGAGATACAGATTCTGTTTGGGAAGAAGGAAACCAGGGAGGAAACCTAGAAAGAAGGAAGAGAAGGAGGGAAGAGAAGGAAGAGAAGGAAGGGAAGGGAGGGAAGGAAGAGTAGGAAGGAAGGAGCTAAGATGGTGCAATGATAGCTACAGATGTGGAAATGCAATGAGACCAAAAAGATCCAGATGATGACCTTTTCTTATTCTTAAAACATGTTCTGTCCCCCGGGCCTCTACCTACTAAGGGCAGACTTAGGAAGTTCTCTCTCCTTTGGCATTTATTTTCAAACAAGTCTTTTCCCCGTGGTGATGGTTTTGCTTTGGGCGTCCAAAGAGTCATTTGAAATCTCATTCAGAGTTTGAAATCCCAGTCATTGAAACACTCTTAGCTTGAAAGGATAATAAAGGTCAAACCAGCGTTTTGAATGTTCCCCAGCTTTTCCCCCCAAATCACAAGCACCTACAGAAAGAGATGTACAGCAGGAAATTTTGTTGTGACAGCTCATCAAGAAAGCACAAAATCTGGAGGGTTTTGCTGCTAAAACGAAGGCTTTTGGAGTCTGCCTGGGAATTTGTATGAACTGCTCTAAAACCTTCATGTGTAAAACGTGTAGCGCCAGGGCCCCGATTCAGCCCCGTGAGCTCAGACTTGGGGCGTTCCAATAAACAACAAACTAGTGGATCCGAACTTGAAAAGAGTTTCCTTTCTTCCCCTGATTCAGGCTTTTCAAAGTGTCTACGGCAGATGAATTTGTTTCAGATTAGGTTTCGAGGGTGTGAATTGTGGACAAGAGCTGCAGCTGGTTGGGGACCGGGGTGTCGATACTTCATACCGGGGAAAGAAATTACAGTCTTGGCAAAAAAGGAAAAGCTAAGAAAAACACCTATATTTTTATTTCAGCTTAAAAGAAAAAAGGTTATCGGTTTGTAAGATCTCATCTCATAAAGAGAGCTCAGTTACAGCGGAGGAGAATTAATGGTGTCATCGTCGCAGGGAATATTAATTAGAGAACAGCTAATTAAAAATGTTTCCGAGTGTCTGTTAACTAGATCAAGTTTCATTAATTGCTCATTTGAATTTTTCAGCTGCTTTAGCGTTTTTAACTAAAATAGTTAAATTGCAGAATGTTTTCTCTGCAAGAGTTGCTGGATTATTACTAGGCAGAGTTTATCCCTGTTTCTCATAAAAGAAGGAGAACGAGAGAGAAGAAGCACACAATAGCAAGAGGCTGATGTTGACAGGGCTAAAAACAGAGGCACAGCAACTTGAGACCCGGAGAAGACAAAAAGCTCCTTGAAGATGTTCTCTCTTTTCAGTCATAGAGCAAGTCAACGCGAGCAGACGCTGGCAGACAGTGCTCCGACAGAAAATCAGGTGAATATTTAATTACAGCTCAATTTGCTTCTCGTCTGGGTAAGAAGTTTCTCTGCACTTTCAGGCTGACACTTCTGAAAAAAGCCAGGAGTTGAAAGTCGCCTTAAAAACAATTTCAGCCCAGATTTGGGTTGTATTTACTACTTGTTTTCACAAGCAATCGCGTTGCCTTCAATCAGACGACAAGGGCCGTGACTTACGGGCTGACATAAATCATAGGACCTGAACTCAGTCCTCAAGTTCTACTGCAGAGAGCTGCAAGCTGCCTGGCTGGGTTGTTTGCCTTGGGTCGCTCAGGTTTACAGCAGCCACACAAAGTTCCTTGGGCTCATCTGTCCTGCTCACTGCGTTTCATAGGACCACGGAATGTGTTGGGCTGGAAGGGACCTCCAAAGGTCATCTAGTCCAACCCCCGCCGCCACCCCTTGCTTTTTGTGAGCTGCTTTTCTGTCTGTTAACTACTCTATTTTGGTACAAACATCCCCAGACAGCCCTCGTTTCTAATAATGCGATTAGCTAACAATCGCATTATTAGCTCCCACTCGGCTCTGCTCGGTGAGGCAGCGCTGTCCCCAGCACAGAGCAGAGCTCCACTCGGCTGCCTGCAGAAGGGGAAGCAAACACCGGGCAGTACACTTGCTCGCTTCTCTGCAGTGGGGCTTGGGGTTCATTTCATTTTGCTTTGGAAAGAACTAGAACCGTTTGCTTTTCACTGCCAAGAGTTCCTCCAGTGAACTCCTCATGGCTTTTCACAAACACACACACACACATCTATTTAATGCAATAAAGCAAACAGCTCTTTGAGCAACAGCTGCGCGAAATATTTTCCTAGGGAAATCTTCTTCACCATCTCGTTCCTATATCCTGTGGGCTGTAAGTCAACACAGTTTCCCCTCAAAATACATATTAATTCTATGATATAAGAGGTAATATAGAGAAAGCCTTGAATGCTTTAAGTACTTCTGAATAGTTTCTTCCATTTTTCACATTAATTCCAGACAGCTCATAAGCACGGAGGGCTTTTACCTCATAATGTTGTGAGTTATTTATTATTGTGTTTCCACTTCACAGCCGAGGAGCTGAGAAACAGAAATTAAACCACTAAACAAAGTACAGAGTAGAAAAGCCGTTGCAGGTCCGGCAGCAGACCCCGATTTTCCAGCCCGTCCCCCTGCTCAGCTTGGCTGAAGCAAAACGCGCCCACAGCCCTGAGCCAGGTACCGCCGGATCGCTCGATCTTTGTGTGCGGCTGGAGAAGCTTTCAGCTAGAGCAGACTCGGAGCTCGGGAGCTCGCAGGAGGAGCCCCGGGGATGGGCAGGACGGCAGGACCGAGCTGCGGGACGGGCTCCGAGCACCCACCCGCCCGCGCCCGCCGCCCTGGCTCTGCCCGGAGGGCGAGTCCCCGGAGTTACGGGGTCGTATCCAGGTCCCACCTCTCCCTCACCAGATTCGGTACCCACCACCGAATCTGCTGTGAGCGGGCGGCCCTTTGGAAACGATTCCGTGCAAGAGCCCCGTTACTGAATTCACAGGGCAGGGAAAGCAAAATGCGGGCAGGAAGAGGCTGCCAATTCCTTTCCTCCGTTCTCTTTCGCCCTCTTTTTCTTTCTCTCTCTTTTTCTCTCTTGCTTTTTCTTTATCTCTTTTTCTTTCTCTCTCTTTCGTTCTTTCTTTCCCTTCTTCCCCTTTCTTTTCCTTCCCCTTTTCTTTTCCCTTCCCTTCCTTTCCTTTCTTTACTTTCCCAGCCCGATTTCACCCACCGCAGCTCATTTCGTAACCGTCAGGGACTCAGTTTCTTCCCCCAGGACCTGGAGCGCACTGGGTCGATTGGCTGGACTCGTTCGCGCCGGATGCGCCGGTTGGCAGCGAATTGTATTTTCTCCAGAACCATGTGTCAGCCCCGGATTCTGGGACATAACACTTCAAAAAAACGAAAACCAGAGAAGGGACGGCCCTAACAGGTTTCCCAGGCTGGCTCCAAGCGTTCTGTTAGAGGTTTTCCTTTCCCTCCGCGTTGCCCGGAGGATCTTGTGAAGTCTCAAAGCAGCGAGCTCTGTTTCCATAGCAGGTCGGGCTCACTAACCTCATTTGGAGGTAGGGGAACATCTCCCGCGCCCCGTGCTTGGAAAGGAGCGTTTTAAGATCAGCACACAACAGCTATGATGTCTCTCCTGAGTCCCAGCCCGAAAGTTAAGGGCCGTTTGATCCTATCTGTAAGTTTTCATCTCTGTTTCTAAAGAGAAGTTGTCCCCAGAAATACCAGAGATTACGAGTTGTCCCCAGAATTTAGGGGTCTGGGAGGTCGGGTGATGGCGCGTGGATCGGGGACAGCACAGACCCGAGAGCAGACGGGAACCCACAGCTCTCAGACGGGTCCGGGCGAATCCTGGCTGCACTACAGGTTCCCTTTCATTTAGCAGCTTTCAGGACTGATTGGAAACCGCTCCGCAGCCCGGGATTCCAATGTCATCTTCAATTAACAAGGAACAATTAACGCAGTGATTACCCCGGCTCCAAGGTCTACGCATCAGAGGAGATGAAATAGCCTTACAGAATTCCCCAGTTCCCAGCTAGAGCCCAGTTCACAAGCAGCCCCAGAGGAGGTGCCGGGGGGGAGGTGGGGGGTCGCTCAGGAGTCTCAACGGCGGAGGGGCTGAACTTGGGTGGATGGGAGAGAGGGAAGGAGAGAGCTCCGGGCCGAAAGCACCGATGCGCCCCTGTGGACCCGCGTTTGCTGGAAGCGCAGACCCGGACCCCTCTCCCCGCTCCCCCTGCCCCGGCCCGAACGGTTTGCCACCGCAGTCCCTGCGCCACCCTTGCTTCCCGCACCCTTGTTTCCTCGTTAACGATATTAACTTCGGCTAGAGTAATTCCTCGAGTCGGCACGTCGTTCACTCGGCTTTACCCTGGCTGCGTTCGGCCGCGAACCGCACTTAGACCGCTCGACCGCACCCCAAGTCCCTTTGCTGTGCCCCTAGTGCTGGGTGCTCAGGCACAGTCGGGCACGGCAGTGACTGCAGTCGGGGAAGAAATCTAACAGCGAGCCACACTTGCTCCTTCCCCGCCGCTGCGGGAGCAGAACCCCTTCTCCCTCATCACACTCGTTAGGGCTTCCTTGCGGGGAACTACCCCCAGTCACAGGGAACAACATTTGCTCACCAGCCTCTTGTACGGCTCCATCACTTCTGCGCCAGTAAAACAGGGTCCCTTAGCCTAAAGCACTAATAATTCATACAAATTGAATGGTGTCTCTGGCATGGAGGAGCCAGGTAAGACAGCTTTTCCTCCTCTTTATATTTTTTAATCCGTATGGTTACTCTCGTTTGAGGTCTAGCTGCTGAAGTGCTTTCTGCTGCTCAAACACAACTAACGGTAGCGCTGTCTCTGTGGTTCCTAATGCGGGCAGAACCCTGTGGGTCTGGGGATTTTTCCACACCCCTGCTTTCCTTTTTTTTTTTTTAATCTTTACCCTGGGAAGCGGCTGAGTTGGGGTGCTTGACATTAATAGGCCAGGACAGCCTTTGAGGAGGTCTGCGTTAGCTTCTCTGCGAACGCCCCAGCCCTCAGAGGGCTGCCTGCTCGGTTTTCCGATGGCTAGGCAAGGCTTGGCCCGGCTGAGCTACCCTCGCGCGCTGCCTAGCTGAGGGGAAGCCCGAGAACGCTCTGCCGAGGGTCGGTTCGGCACTGGGTTCCCCACCTGAGTTGTAGCTGACGATGTCCACTCCCAGGGCAGGGCTCTTTCGTTTCCTGGGCCTCCCCTTCTGTACTGTGCCAGTGCCGTTGAAGTAAGGCAGGGCCAGCCCTCCGCTCTTGGCAGCCAGCTCCGTGTAGCTCAGTTGAGGGGGATATTCTCCTTGCAAAAGCGACTCAAAGTGGGCCCTGCAGTAAACCAGGTTGTCCTTCATGCCAAAGTGATCACCCGTGGTCAGAGTCTTGTTGCATGTGGTGCAGGTGAAGCAGCTCAGGTGATAAACCGACTCCCTGGCTCTCATGACCATTTCGGAGGCTGAGATCCCAAGGTGGCAGCGGGCACATCTCTGCACGGAGAACCTTCTGAAGGAAACAGAAAAGTGGGCATCAACTGGAAAGGCAAAAGCAGCCCCTCGTCCCTTGGCCACCCACCCTCAGCCCCGGGCTGTAGGCGGGAGCGCCGTGGGGACCGGCTCCCCGGCGAGCTGCCGGGAAGAGGGAGCCGGCGCCGGCTCTTCTCACGCCGGGATTTGCGGAGCGAAAGCGCGGAGCAGCGGGAGCCACACGCCCTCCTCCACCCGGGGGTCCCCTGCTCCTAAACGTGCGGGACTTGTCGGAGGGCTCAGCGGTCGCGGGACGCGAAAAGCTCCCTTTGAAAGCCCGTGTGGAGAAAAGAGCGTTTCGGCTCTCGGAGCCCTGCGAGGGAACGTGCTTTTCGAACCCACTGGGGCTGACTGCTGTACCTGTAGTAATCCTCCTTGCAGTAAATGCTGCCGTCCTTGGCAAAGCAGGTGAGTTCTGACTCCAGAGCCAGTTTACATTCACAGCATTTAAGACACCTGAGGTGCCACTGCTTGTCAACAGCCAGCAGGTAATATCTGTCTGAGATCTTCCCTCCACAACCAGCACACAGAGCGGGCTTCTCGGGGCTCATTGGGGGCATGTTCTGCAAAACAACCACACCACAGCGCGATGAGACAAGGACGGAAAGGACAGGCAGGGGCCGGCGACGGGGGTCCTGCGCGCAGGCACGGCTCCCCGCCACCCAGCTCTGCTCCCGAGGGGAACCTGGACCGTCACCGCCAGGAACGTGTTTTCTGCCACCCGCCTCTCGTGTTTATCCCGTCAAACCTCTCCTCAAGATCTACTGTCATTTCACTGCGTAAAGGCGGATTATTAGGCCTCAGTGGGAAAAAAAAAAGCAGAGCCCCTTGTTTTCTCGGGTCCCGAAGCTGAAGTCTGCAGCTTCCCCGTTACTTTGGGGTCTTCATCCTGGAGCGGCGTTTTGAAGCAGCAAAAACCCGTTCGCGGCAGCAAAACTTTATCACAGAACATCAGGGTCTGGACGGGAACTCGACAGACCATCCAGTCCAATCCCCCTGCCACGGCAGGATCACCTAGCTCACAGAATCACAGACCATTAGGGACTGGAACGGACCTCGAAAGATCACCCATCCAGCCCAATCCCCCTGCCACGGCAGGATCACCTCGACCAAGTCGCACAGGGAGGTATCCAGGCGGCGATGCAGCCTTGCCCCGATTTCCCGGCGAATTTGCCCCAGCGCTTTGAAGGAGCCAAACCGCCGGCTCTAAAGAAAATGGGGCTACTTAAAACAAGGAGAAGGAGCCAGGTGAACGCTGCAAAGAGCAGTGCGGGCCACCGCTCACCGCCCCGCCCGGGGACAGGGACAGAAGGGGTGGCACAAGGCTGCTTTCGGCTCAAACGAGCATCTTTTCGTCAGCGAAACTTGTGGCAGTTCCCGTTAATCTGCTCCCCACGAGGGGTGTCGCTCGGGACAAAGGGAGACGTAGGGACCGCAGAGACAAAAGCTCCGCCGGGAAACTTGGGGCGGCGTTTGCCGAGAAATTAACAGGGGGAAGGGAAAAACCCCCAGCATCTCGTGCTGAAGTTGAAGCGGCAGCCCCGCGTTCGCTTTCTAATCTGAAGCACCGTTCCTCTCTCTCCCCACCGCACTGCCCCTTCTTTCTTTTTTGGTTGGGTTGGGGTTTTTTGGAGGGCGATGCAATTGAAAAGCGACTTGAATTTACATTGCAAATCCTCCTGCAACAAAGCGGGAGTTTATTTAAGAGAAGAGAGGAAGGACGCCGTGGCTGCAAGCCTTCGAGCACTTTTCCAGGCCGTCACCGGGCGCAGAGGCTCTGGCGGAAGCCCCACAAGTTGGAGAAAGGGAGCTCCCGCTCCGCACAGAGAGCCCGGCGTGGCGCTCGGGTCCTCCGGCGGCAGGTCCCCTGGCTCAGAAGAGAGACGGTACCGCTCAGCGGAGCAGTCGCCGAGCACAGCATTGGGAGAGAGCGGTGCCTCTTCGCATCGGTCCCGCAGTTCAGGCCAAAAATGGTTGCGAAGAGTGAAGCAGCCGCGGTTCGCGGTTTAGTTCGGGAGGTGCCGCCGCGCGGCTCCGTCTGCAGCCCCGCTCGGGCCGGCAGAGCGGCCGCAGCGAGCCGAGCTTTTCTGAACCCCGTGCTTTCTAAAAAAGACCTAAAATCGTTCCCCCCGTAACTCCAGAGAACGCACGCCGCGGCAAACGCGCACCCGAGCCCGGCCAGCGCAGCACCCAGGGTTACGGGGTGGGGGGTTTGGCAAGCAAGGGGCAAAGAGGAATGAGCGTCCTTCTCTTCCCCGAGGGCAGGGTCTGCCTCGGTGCTGGTCCGTGCTGGCAGCGATTCCGTTCCAGAGAGGCGCCAGCTCCTTTCTTACCGTTTCTCGGCCGTTCATCTGTCCCCCTTTGGCCAGGCGGGACTCGGTCTTGGATCGCCTCTCCATCTCCTCCATGATTCCTTGGATGTGGCCTCCGGAGATCCCGTGGAAAAGCATGGCTGGGGGACGGAAAGGACAAGTATTTTCTTCTGCTCTGCACCCCACTATTTCCATATACAGACCCCAGAGTCTTTAGATCATCCAAAACGTTCACCCCGAGGCGCACAGCCCGCGGAGGGAGGTTGCGACGGGAGCTTCTCCTTGCACAAGCACCGAGGGCTTCCTGAAGACGTGCAGAAAACAAACAAGGGGAGGGGGGGAAAGAAAATTCAATAGGAATTAGTTTTAAAAAATCAAACAATAGCGGTCAGCTAAAGGATCTGTTACTACTCGGCAGAGCTGGAGGCTCCTGCCTGGAGAGGCTCGGACCTGGGGCAGCAGAACGGGTCAGGAAAGGGGATCGTGTCGAATACAAAGAAAGCAAAAAGAAGCGCTGTCTGCAGCAGCCCCCGGCCGCTTTAAAGTTCCCAGTGCCTGTAGGTTGGATTTGGGACTGCTGCTCGCCGGAGCTCTGTCCAATTTGTTAAGAGACTAAAGCCAGCCCATTTTTGATAATTTAGTAGGAGGAGTCCTCTCCCTTGAGCTGCCGCTGATTTTTATTCAGACAACAAAGACCTGTCACACTCCCCTCAACCCCTAGTGATGGGCGAGCAGTGACAAACACTCGAGTGGGGGCTGTGGGTGGGGTGGGCTCTTATTACCTCCCTCAAACACGGAGTCCCGCGAGTTGGCGACGACGACGGCGCCTGGGCAGGGTGGCCCGGGNACGCTCCCCGCCGGGGAGGCTCCGTTCAGCTGCACCTCGGGTGGGGTCCGCCGGGGGAAGGGGAACGGCAGGAGTCGCGCCGGTGCGGGGCAGCCGAGGCGGGACCGATCGCCCAGACCGCTTCCCGGGACCGGGAGGCTGCCGGCGGGGTGCTCGGGCGGGACGGCGGGCGGGGGGCTTCCGAGGGCACGTCCCGAGCTCACCGAGCATCAGCCCCGTGAGGAACCCCTCCAGCACCCGAAAGAGGAGCTCGGCTCTCCACGGGCCGCGTGGCCGTCTGCGGGGCGGCCCTCGAACACCCTCGGCGTGGGGCGAGGGGGATCTTCCTCCCCGCCCACGGGCTGCGAGCGGTCGTTTTGTGCAGAACACCGGGCGACGCATTCCTCGCTCGCTAATCTCCCTCGTCTCCGCTCCCCCTCCCCTCCTTCTCCTTTCTTCCCCGCTTTTCACACCACTCTTCCCTCCCTTTCCCTGGAACAGCTGCCGGCTGTTTCCCGACACCTCGGTCCCTCCTGAAGGATCTTCCTGGCGGCAATTCCGCGCTCCCCTGGGCACCCTCCGCACCGAACCCGAGCACTCCCAGTGAAAGAAGAGAAGCACCCCAGCCCCCCACTTCCTCTCCAAAGCGTCCCAGAGGCGTCCTCAGAGGGTCTCCTCGAGTCACCTCTTCCACGTAACACAAGACCCAGGCAGCCCGTTTCCTCCCTGCTCCTTCCCCCGCTCCGAGGAGCTCGAACCGGGCTCTTTGCGGGCTGAGCGCCGCCGCCTTCCTGCGGGTGCCCGAGCGCGGCTCCCGAACCAGCCTCTCACGCAAAGATCGAGTCAACCAAGTGAAATGAGCCGCGACCTCTTTCCCCCGCCCTGTTGGCACGCTGGACCTCGGACAGCAGGGCTGCTATTTACTGTAAGTAATGTAATTAGCCCTTGTGGACGGAAACCGACGTGGTGGATGCGCGCGTCTCAGTGCGGGAGCAGCAGCTAGAGAGCCGACGCGGCTCGAAGGGGCGAGGGAATCTCCCCTCAGACGGGTAGGTCCTTCCCTAAGCAGAGCGTTCCCGGTCTGGGGCGGGGGGAAAAACCACCAAGAATAGAGGGAAAAACAGTTCGGGGCGGGGGGAGGGAGGGGGAGGAGGAGAGATAAGAGATGGGCTTTCCTCGGAGAAAACAAGTCAATTAGCACAACGAGCCGTCGGGGTGAAAATAAACCAGGTGGTTCAAGCCGGGGAGACTGCAGCTGTTTGCTTGGGATCCCCCCCCACTTCTCGTCGCCGTGCTCCGGCCGCTGCCCTCTTCCTGGGAGGGGATCGGAGCCGGAGGGGGTTCGCGGGAGGGGACGGCGGCTCTGGCAGGGAGCCTCCCCGAGCTCGCTCGCTGTGTGCCCGCAGCCTGCCCGCTGCCCGCAGAGGTGAGAGCCGCTCACCTCTGTGTCTCAGGGCTGTGATGCAATCTCACCGCTCTGCCGGCACGTCCGGCAGACTCGCAGGGCGTTAGGGGTTGGAAGAGACCTCGACAGACCGCCTGGTCCGATCCCCCTGCCGGAGCAGGGTCCCCCCGACCGAGTCGCGCAGGAGCAGGCGGGTTCGAAACGTCTCGGCGCTCGGTTGCTCTCTTGCCTTTTTCTCCTTCGAACGAAGTCTTCCTTTGCTCCCGTCCAGCTACTTGGGGACTCACCCTGCCTCGGTCTCCGGTAGCCTCTGCTCTCTCTGACGTGGCCCACGTGTAGCCAAAGACCCCCTCGATGCCTGGGCTGCCCTCAGCAGGGCTGAGAACGGCCGAACTCATCGCGCCGGTGGAGGAAGCGGAGAGGAGGGTTTGAGGGGGAGGCCCTCGGGGCGGGGTGGGGTGGGGGCGGCCGCCGCTGCCCTCTCCTGCAGCTCCCCGTGCCCGGGGTCACCGAAGGGCTCCGTGCAGGTGCCGTGCGAGCGCGTCGGGCCCGGCCAGAGGCACCAAGCCCACCGGTCGTTCCGCCCTCATCTGCGCCTTCGCTCGACGGCGCCCTTAGGGCTAATTGGGCAGCCTCGTAACGGAACTCAGAATGGCTAACGCTCCTCCGCCTGGGCACACTTAATTAATTAGAGGGTCTTTTCCTTCTGCTCCGTCAGGTGCGCTCAGGAACACGCTGCTAGCGGCTGCTGCTCGGCTAAAGGGGGCCAGGGCTTCCCCAGACGGTTTCTGATCGCCACCCTAACGCCGGCAGACCACCTCTTACCTAGAGGGACACGGAAAGTTAGTCGCTGGCATCAAAAGTGACTTCTCCGTTTCCAAAAGGCCTGTAGGACATCAAGGTAAATCTGTGTCAGCGTTGCTGAGCTCCTGGCTCCTCGCTGCGAAGGGGAACAGCCGAGCTCCGGGCAGGCTGGCGGCGAGAGGCTGGCCAGCGCAGGGTCCGGGCTCCGCTGCCTCGCTCGGGGAGGGACGGAACAGCCCCCGCTGAGCGCGATAGGGGGTCTGAAAGCAAATCCACTGGTTCGTTCCTTGCGAATCCGTCTGCGTTGGCACTAGTTCCCCTTGAAGGTCGCCCTTATCCCCTGTCACCGCAGGATGCGGTGCAGGAGGGCTCCTGTGCGGGACCCACCAGCTTTTACTGACCGTGGCGAGCGCCCTCGGGCTTTCCCTTCTGTAAGGTTGTGCCCGGGCTAATGGGGGCGAGGCGGGGAACACATCGCCTTGGCCATGCCCACAGGTGAGACGTGAGACCGGGCTGCAGACCCCCCAACCCCTTCCCGCAGACCGCCCAGCCCGGAGCCGCTTCCACCTCGGCGATGGACGGGCGAGTGGCCCGCACAGATTTCCTCGGGCGGGCACCGGGATCAGCTCAGCTATTGAGCCCCTATTCTTGCTGGCCACGGGCTACCGCCTAAAGCCTATTACAGCGTGAACAACCTCCTGTTCAGAACTGAAGATTTAGGACAAGGTCTACATACAAATTAATAATTGAGCAGCAATAATTAGAAGAAAGGGGAGGGTATTCGAGGCGGGGGTGGGGGGACGCGACGGCGGATGGGGGACGGACACACGACCCACGCAGGGAGGAGGGGGAGCTCCTCAGGCAGAACCGGCTGGGATTTAGCCTCCCCTTAGACGAGGCCGCTGCTGCGGCAGGCTCAGGGCGCTTCCCGGAGCGCTGGCGCCGAGTCAGTCACCTCCCGCTGCTCCGGGAGCACCGAAACTTCACGCCGGCCCCGTCAGGCACCCGAGCTTCTCGAGACCCTTCCGCTTTAACCGTTCCCACAAACGCCAAGCGGCCGCGGGATTCGGATGGAAGGCGGCTCTGTCTGCGGATCCTAACGCGGAGCTCCGCTCTGCCGGCTAGTTACGATCGACCTCCCTTGTTCCCGAGGGCTAGTGCGGGCGATCTAGGCTCAGGGAAGGAAAGTGGGGAGAGCGCTGCATCCCCCGGCAGCGGCATCGCTGCCCTCACTGTCCTTTCCAGCATCTCACCGGGTTGCCTTCTTATTCTCGTTTATTTGGGGGTTGCTTTAAAACAAAAGGCCCGACATGCAGCTCGCTCTGGTGTCAGAACGATGTGTTTTGCCATCCGCATCCTTCTCCTGGCTCGAATCCTCTCGGAGCCCAACTCTCACGTTACGGTGCCCGGCAGCGCTCGGCACCAGCCACCCCCCTCCACCCCTCCATCTCCTCCGAGCCAAGGTTATCTCTAGCCGTAGACACCCCCCAAAACCTCCGACGTGACTGTACATCCCGGCCACCTGAAAACAAGCCAAGGAAGCCACGTATTCACAAGATCACAGAGCATCAGGGATCGGAAGGGACCTCGGAGGATCACCCATCCAGTCCAACCCCCCCGCCACAGCAGGATCCCCAGATCCACACCCAGGCGGGTTTTAAAGGTCTCCAGAGAAGGAGACTCCACAACAATTCACTTGGTGAAGGAGAGGATGTCGAAGTAGTAACCAACTAAGCGCTTTGCGGAGCAGCCCCAGATCAGCTCCAGGGCCAAGCGGCTTTGACCGACCCCGAACAAGTGACCCCGCGGCCAGGAGGACGCAGGAACATTGTCTGACACGGAGTGTTCGCAGCCACCGCTCCCCGCATCGCCAGTCCTGGGCTACCAGCCGTAACCGTCTACCTACTCCTCTCGCTGGAAACGATGCTGATACCTCGCTGCTCTGGAACGCGACTCCCTCCCGGGCAAACGCGGCCACTCAAACGCAAACAAATACATAAGGAAAAGAATAACAGAAGTAAAAGAAAAGAGAGCAGCCCCTGTTCTTTACTTGCCCACGCCCCAGCACCCCTTTCCATTCGGCTGAATCGCTCGGTCTTCCCCGGCTGCTGGGTTTTTCTTCCCTAGGCTAAACCCGCAGAGGCACCAAATGTCGCCTGCGAAAGCACCTGGGGAACCCCCCTCGCGTGGGGTCTGGGAGGAAACCCAAAAGAGCCACCCACGGAAACACCCCGCGTGTTCCGTCCGCGAGCCCTGAGGAGCAGGGGTTCACGCAGGAGCTTTACCTTGAGACATCAGCAGCTTCCTCCCCAGCGGTGCCCTCCCTGACGAATGGTGGGGGGACGGGTTTCGGACGGTGCAGCCAGTAGATGGGGGCTGGTCCTTGCTCCCAGCAGAGGATCCCTGCGTTCATTCAAATAAACAAGCTGCTCGGTGCAAAGGTTTTTCTCCCCCGACCCACCCGCCATCCAGCCCCGCGTCGCTCTGAATACGACGTGAGTTCCCTAACCCCTGACCTCTCTCCGACGTGCGGCTTCTACCTGCCTTTTGTTTTCCTGCTCGTTCCGGAGGCTTTTCCGGAATCAAGTCATTAGCTAAGTGGGGGCGCGGAACGGATGGACGCGGAGCAGCAAATCCCACCTCTCGATCTCGGCTGCCGGGCTGCGTTTTTCTCCTCGAGGAGCTGTCTCGGCTCCTCAGTAACCGGGTGAGGTGTTAATGGGGAGCCGGTTGTAAACAAAACTAATAAAGCGAAGGACATATTAGGAAATTAAAACGAACCAAGAGGCGAGGACTGAGAGGCTGCTAAAAATACCGCAGCGCGCTGCGCGTTTGCCCATCGCGTTGTTTGTTTCACTCGGCGCTTATTCCCAGCTGAGCAGCGAGCCCCGGCTAGTCGCCATCTCCCCACGTTCTCCTTATTCCCCCCCTCCGGTCGCACCGAACCGGCCGCGGAAGCTGCGCCGACCCTTCCCACTTTCATAAAAAGAGCCTCTCGAACGGAGACGCGGAGCAGCCAAACTTCAGGCTGACGTGATGTGACCTGATCTCCGGCTCCGCGGAGCAAGCTCGCTTGGCCAAACCCGATGAAACCGGGGGTTGTCACGGACCACCACGCAGCCAGACCCGGGGTAATTGTAAAAGCGAACCCAATTTAACCCATTAGAATAAAATCAGGTGCCAAGATGAATCGGAATCAGGGTTTCCTAAGTGACAGGACTGATGGTAATTGATGCAGCGGCTCAAAGCAAAAGGAAAATAGAGGGTCGGGAAGATTTTCCTCCTACTCGGAATCGTGGGGGGATGCAGGAGCCAGCTCCAGGCTGGGCTCCCAAGGGGGCTGGGGATGCAGGAGCCAGCTCCGGGCTGGGCTCCCAAGGGGGCTGGAGCTGCTGCAGGGCGGCTGGGGAGGGAAGGGGCTTCCTACGGTCGCTCTGCGCCCGGGGAGCTGCTTCTGGAACAGGAACACGGGGAGAACTTCCCGCTTTGCCTTTGTCCGCCCGTTTTTCCCCGAACTCCTGTGACGCTGTCAGTTCGCCTCCCCTGGGCCCTGTGACCCCTTAGCTCTCCGCGGTGGCCAGCTCGGCAAGGGACGCTGATCATCTTCCTTGGACTTTGCCAGGGAGACGAGGCCCGCCGGCGTGCGGGAGGGGAGGGGGTTCCGCCGGGCGGCTCTGCCGAGGAGGCCCCACAACAGCAGCCAGGGACCCCGGGGAGCCCCGTCGGAGCTCGGCGGCTTCGGGCCCGGGGTCCCCGCTAGCGGGGAGGCGCAGCAGAGAGCGCATCCGTCCGCTGCGAGCAGTCGAGCATCTCTCCCCTCAGCAGCTTCTCTGGAGAAGCCAGCCGGGGAGCTGTCGGGTGTCGGGGGGGGTGCGTGTACTTGTGGTCCCTGCGAGAGGACCCGTCTTCTCCCGCGGTCACGACAGCGAGAACTTCTACAGGATTTAATTGATGCCGCCGGCGGCCGGGAGGTTTAAAGCCATCCCGGGAGCAGCCACCGGGCGGGAAGAGCCGACCCCGCCAGCGTGACGCTGCAGGCAGAGGGACCATCATGGGCCCTGCTCCTTTCTCCATCTGCGCCGAGAAGTAGAGTAACAACAGTCACGACGGTTACTATCGGCACCACCACCGGCAGCAGCGCGGCTGTTACCGCAGAGCCTCGGGAGGAGGATGCGCTGGGAGAACCCCCTGTGGCCTAACCCCAGCTCTTCCCGCTCCTTCTCTTGCTCTCGAATCGCCCAGTTTTTATTCCCCCCTCCCCCGAACCAGTTGCGGGCTCTCCAGTGGCTCGTCCGAGCAGGAGGCGGAGGAAAATGCGAGGCTCCCAGTAAGTCACCTGCTTCGTCGCTTCGTTCCGTCATCTCTGGGCGGCACAGCAGGGACAGGAGGGCTGGTGGCCCTTCGGTGGCCGTGGTCCCCGCGGCTGGAGCCGGGACCCCTCCCAGATTCGGGGTGCACAAGCTCACCGGTTTTAGCTGCCTTCCCCCCGCAGCGACCCCTCTCTCTGCCTGTTCCCGAAGCCCCAGTAACAGCCTCGCTCGTGAGAGCCACCCCGAGTCATTCAGAGCCCGGCGCCCGCTCCGCTCCGCGTAGCCCTAACCCACTGGCTTGACAGACGAGATGTTCCCCAGGACCTGGGCGCTGGAACGACGCAAACAGGCTACTCGCCCATCTGACGGGTGCTGGTGCCCAAACGAAATTCGTTTGGATGTGTTTTGTTACCAGAAGGCTGCGCTGACGGTCAAACGATCTGAGCCGCAGCATCTGGAAGCCCGGGCAAGCGCCCTTCTTGGACGAGGTTCCAAGACATCTCCTTCGACCGAAGCTGAGAAAGGATCCAAATGGCCCCAAAAAGCGACGGGCGTCAGTCTCTCCGTCTAAACGAAACTGGCTGCTCCGCTGGAGACCGAAACAAACACCTTCCAGTCGCCCTGCAGCCGCCCGGGGTAACCCCGCAGCCTCTCGCACCAGCTCCGTGCTGGAGCATCACCAGGGTGTCCCCAGGGCAGAGCCCCCGGCGGGGAGCAGGGCCGGGACACCAGGCGCGCTGCTGGCTCGGGATTTGCGGGGAGCAGCAACGCACCGGCCCCACGGGAAGGAGCGGTGGCGGAGCCCGATCGAGCCCAGCAAGGACCCGCGGGAGAAGTGCGAGACAGTAAATGCGGTCGCCCGGCTATCGGAGCAGGAAACAGGGCAGGACTTTGGTGCTGATGAAACAAAGCTGAAGGAGCCCATGGCCAGCTCGCCTCGAACGCCCCGGAGCAGCCCCGGGGTGCTCGTGAGTACCCGCCAGTGGGCTTTACACTTCACGTCCTGTTGGCCAACAGAATCCTTTTGGCTCTCAAGGGCTTCCACGAACTTGGACACCGAACAGACCCGCGTTCGGTCCGACACAGAGAGCTGGAATGTTTCGGGGAGCCGGGCGACCCTGTGGAGCCTCTGGTTTTTCTCATGGCAAGAGCACAGCACCCCAGCACCCAGCACAGCACCCCAGCGCCCAGCGCCCAGCACCGCGTGGTTCCTCCCTGCCGCTGCCTCCCCCCGACGGCCGCAGCCGCCGACAGTTCACCACGGAAGTGCCGTTAGACGAACCTCCCTGGGGTTCGAACGGGCCCGTTGGCTCTCCCTCGCTAAGCTTCCTTTAAAGGGAGGTTGACTGAGTGACGGGCTTGTAGCCCAGGACTTGTAGCCCAAAAGCAAGGCAAAGGGGGCATCAGCAATGCGTCGTCGAAAACACACCGGCACATCTGGTTCGGTTTGGGCTTTATTACAATTAGAAGGCGTTCGCTGGGAGCCAGGAGCGAGGGCGGCTGATGCCAATATCCCGGCAGGGCGAGTCACAAAGTGGTGGGGGGCTTCGTCTGCGCAGAAGGACCGGCCTTAGTAGTCCGAGAGGAGAGGGA
>VXBP01000375.1:645650-662179 GCA_013400115.1 Rhinopomastus cyanomelas
AGGAGAGGGAGAGGAGAGGGAGAGGAGAGGGAGAGGAGAGGGACTTCTTTTTGCGCTGCTGTTCCGCGTTCTGTGGCTCCTCTGGACGCTGCAAGAGGACTAAAACAAGTCGCTGTGGCGCTGCTCAGGAATCAGGATGGACAAGCCCAATCCTGCTCACGGTTAACAAGAATTGTTAATGATATATAAATCATTTGATCTACTGTGCCCTCCAGACTAGAGGGAAAATAATGGCAACCCCAAGCAAATGGTCCTAATTAGTGTCTAAGAAACCACTTCCTCAAAGCCTCCCTCCGACTCATTCCAGCTTGACTGTCCAGCTTTTGTTCTTCGACGTCTTCATCGTGACTTCTGCGCGGCGGCTGCCCCTGCGCGACTGCAAACGCGCCCTGCCCACCCGAGCTGCGGGCGGAGCTGCTCTGCTGAGGGCAGGCACAAGGGAGGGCTGGGGGAGCCCGGCCCCTCGCTGAACCCTCTCACACATCCCAGAGCGTTAGGGACTGGAGGCGACCTCGAAAGAGCATCCAGCCCAATCCCCCCCCGCGCGGCAGCAGGATCCCCGAGATCCAGTCGCACTGGAACTTGCCCAGGTGGGTTTGAACCGTCTCCAGAGAAGGAGACTCCATTCCTGGCCACTTGAAACTTGGCTCCCCCAAAGCCTCGGCTCCTGGCAGTCTCTTTAGAGCGGTGCCAAAGGGGGTGTCTTCCCAAAAGCAAGACTGCCGCGGCTCAGCAGCACGAAAAAGAAGAGCTAAAGCCGGCCCCAGACCCACGACGCTCGAGCTGTCTGTCACGAGCCTTCGCCCACCCTTCCCACCGCTCTCCAGCTCCATCTTTAAGCGAAGCACCCGTCCGCACCGCACTGGACGTGGTACCCGGGGCCGAGCCAGGCGCCAGCCGGGGGAGTAACGAGAGCTCGGCCAGCGGGCTGCTGCGACCCTCAGCTCGCCCCCAGTGAAGCCACCGAACCGTCCGTGTCCTCCCGCGGGAGGCCTGTTCCAGACACACAGCGACTCCTCGTGAGCTGGAGCACCCGGTCGCGGTGCTGCCCGAGGCCACCCGCACCCCCCGGCCCCGGCAGCTCCTGTCCCCCCCCGGTGCCGAGCATCGTCCCTGACGGTCTAAGGCAGCGCCGAGGAGCCCAGCTGCCTCCGAGACAAACCCCACCGCGGTCCCTGCCGCCCGGGGCTGTTGGTTAGGACCTTCGCTCGCAGGGCGGTTGATTTGGGGAGGGGGGGTCGGTTGGTTGTTGTTGTTTTAGAAAGGAAAGGTCCTCGGAAAGAGGCTTCTTGCCGGGCGGGCTGCTCCTTTCCAGACGGGCTTGCCAACGAGAGCAGCAGCAGCACCCAGTCACTCTGGCTGGAAGAGACCCCTGGGATCCTCGAGGCCGACCATCTCCCCACCCTACAAGTTCACCCCCAAACTTCTGTCAGCCCCGTGCAGCGGTTTTCCTGCTGCTTGCGAGAACTCGGGGGAAACGCTGCCGAGTTTGACTCGAAGAAAATCCGTCAGCGACCTGCCCTGGGCTCCAGGCGCCCTGGGCTCGCTGAAAGCCCCCGGGAAAGACCCGAGATCCATGGCCAGCTCTCAGCACCCCAGCCCCGGGGCAGCACCCAGGCTCCACACCTACGTATCCGCACGCAGAGCCCCAGCATTCAGCGCTCCGCACCGTCGGAGAGCCCTGCAGGAGCGGCAGCTGGGCGACCTCAGAGGGCTGCTGGGCGACCTCAGAGGGAGCCCAACGCGCCCCAGCTCTGAGGACCCCCCGTCTCTCTGAGGTCTCATCTTGCAGACGAGCTGGGGGTTGTCCTCTCAGAGCCGCTCCAGTGCAGCGTCTTGCTGGGGGGGTCGTGATCAAGCGAGTTCGTGCAGCAGCCACAGGCTGCCGCTCGCGAAGGGCTTGCGCACAGACAGAGGGGGCGAGTTAGCGCAGCGGAGGCGGCGGGACCCGCAGCTTTCACTGCGGCTCTGAGCCCGGTAAATCCCCCCCTTCCCAGACCTCGGCTCCTCGAATTTCCCCGGCGGTCGGTGCCCCTTCACTGCACAGGGGACCCCGGGGCCGGCGTGAGGGAGCAGGGGGGGAGCCGGGGTGTCGGGGAGCCGCTCGTCACAGCCGCACGCCCCTGCCGGGCGGTTAGCGGGTCGCTTCTGCCGTTAACGCGAGCCCTGCGCTCACGGGGCCTGCGGGGGGCTCCCGCGGCGTCGCCGTCCGGGCAGAGACGACGTCCCGATGGCACCGCCGCCAGCGGCCCTTCCCGCTGTGCTTGTCCCCAGAACCTTTTGCCCAGCCTCCTCCAGTCGCCCACAGGGATTCCCCCCGTTTTTCCTCACTCCGTGGCCCCGAGGTGACCCAGCTCCCTCTCCCGTTGCAGGGGGGCGATGACCTTTTCCCTCTCTTCATTTCCTTCCCAAACACGACGACTCTCGCAGCTGCTCCTCAGATGGCCCCTCACTCCTCCTCCTCGCTGAGCGCCCGCTCCTTCCCTCCGCGGGAGCTTCTCCCTCTGCTCTCCCCCGCAAGCTCCGGGGCCGGAGGGGCTGCAGAAGGCATCAGAGATCCAGGACCCGGGCGCTTTGCGGAGAGCCCAGAGCAGGTCGGAGGACAAACCGCAGCTCACGTCGCGCTTCGCTCTGGACCTGAGCATCCCCACGGCGGTGGGGTCAGCGGACGGGGCTGGGACAGCAGGGCCCAGAGCTCCGCGCCACGCAGGGCTCGCGACAGCTGCTGGTGCAGCCAGGTGAGGACACCCTTCCACTCGTGTGGGGCAAGTCACGGTCCCAGCACCCCCCGGTCAGACGGGCTGTTGCTGCAGAGCAGGGAGCACCGGGTGCTGCTGGCGGGCGCTGAACCCGCTAACGCGAGCGCCACGCACGGGTTTTCCACCGCCTCATCCACACATCAGTAACGACAAAGCCTCTGGCCCCCCTTCTCGGTCAATATGTCTTATTGGGCTGAGTTTTGGGGAAATATTTAAACTAAAGATTCTGGAAAACAGGAATCACAGAATCACAGAACATTAGGGACTGGAAGGGACCTCGAAAGACCATCCAGCCCAGTCCCCTGCCACAGCAGGAGCCCCTAGATCAGGTCGGTGAGGAACATGACATGGCCAGGTGAGTCTTAAACGTCTTCAGAGAAGGAGACTCCGCAACATCCCTGGGCAGGACCTTCTTCCCAGTGAGGGTGGCAGAGCACTGGACCAGGACCAGGGTCACTGAGAAACCCTTCTCTAAAGCTTCTTCCTCCCTTCAAGGGCAGGCTGGTCCGTGCCAGAAAAGCAGGGTCTATCACAAGATGCTCAGCAGGATGTGCCGCGTCTTCTCCAAGAGTCTGCCACAGCCAGCTTTCTGTCTGGGGCTGTGATGGGAAAAGCTCCTGCTGCACCTTGCACAGAGCTCAGGGGAGACACAGATGGAAGTTCATGTCTAGTGCCAGCCACAAGCAAGGAGCTGGCTCCATGAGGTAGCCCTCAGCCGGATGAAGTTCCTTCTCCTGTTGATGGGGCACCCCCTCATTTCCAGCCCACACCCACGTGGATCTTCCTCCTGAACCCTGGTAAGGTGAAGCCCAACAGATTTGACAGCTGGAGGCAGTAGAAGCAATTATCCTGTTTCCATGGGGCATCACCAAGCCCCGGATGCTCTGAGCAGCCTCACCTGAGCCCACACCCTGTGCACAGGCCCCAGGGCTTTGTCTGTGCAGGGCTGGCAGTCTGTGCCCCAGCTGTGTGCAGCTGTGCTGGTCTTTAAAAGGTTCTGCTGGTTCCCCTGCCTGCCTGGGCCATCCCTGGCCAGTCTGCCCCTCAGCTGGGGTGGTGGGATGAGCTTTGCTCTCTCTGTGAGACCCTGGTCTTCCTCATAAAGAAGCAGCTGAACTGAGACCTGGCTTCTGCTGCAGCCACTAAGGTAGGAGACCATCTGCGCTGGCGTCACGGTGGCCGGGTACCTCGAGCTGTTCTATCCAGGTAGGAGTCAGTGGGGCCAGTACTTCACTCTCAGCAGGACCCTCTGACCTCGGTAGCTGCCTCCAGGTGGTGGCTGGTGATGGAGAAGTGGAATCTGTGTGTTGTGTCTCCCGAGGGGAGAGAGGTCTGTGCAGGCTGGAGAGATGGCCTGAGGACAGCTCTGACTTCAGGCAAGGGGGGGACTGGATGATCTTTCAAGGTCTCTCCCAATCCCTAATGTTCTGTGATTTTTGCCCTGGTGGCCAAGAAGGCCAGTGGCATCCTGGGGTGGATCAGAAAGGGGGGGTTAGCAGATCACTAGAGGTTCTCCTCCTGCTCTGCTCTGCCCTGGTGAGACCACATGTGGAATGCTGTGTCCACTTCAGAATTGCAGAACGTGGGGGACTGGAAGGGGCCTCAAGAGATCATCCAGCCCAATCCCCCTGCCAGGGCAGGATCACCCAGACCAGGTCCCCCAGGAACACATCTGGGCGGGTTTGAAATGCCTCCAGAGAAGGAGACTCCACCTGTTTGATGCTGTACAGTGGTGACCAAACTCTTCCTCTCGTCTTTAGGTATCTCACTGTAGAAGGAAAGGTCATTCCTGAGGCCTCAGAAAGGAAGGCAACAGGGACAGAGCCTTGGTGGTCGCTCTCTTCAGCAGCCACGGCCAAGCCTGGGCGCTGTGGCTGCTGCTGCAGCCCCTTTCCAGAGGGGCTTTTTGTTTGTTGCAGACCGTCCTCTGCAGAGGAGCTGCAGTGATTAGCATCAGCATTAACTAATTAGGACTTTACTGCTTGACCTGGGAATAGCCCACTGAGGCAACAGCAGCCCTGGGCTTCGGTTCAGTTGTTAACTGGTGGTAACTGGCAGAAGGGATGGGGGCTCCTGGGTTACGCTGCTCCTCCCAGACCGAGGCCCTCGGCTGGAGGGGGTGGCTCTGTGTCCTACAGCTTCCTCCCGCTGCTGCTGCGTGAGGGCTGATGGTGACTTTCCACTTCTTCTTGTCATGTAACTCGGGAGGTCAGGATTGAAATCTGCTTCTTGGTTTGGTGAGAGCTCACCTGGAGGGTTGTGTCTGGTTCTGGAGCCCTCGGCACCAGGGGGATGCAGACAGACTGGAGCGTGGCCAGAGGAGGCCACTGCAGTGATCAGGGGACGGAGCATCTCTCCTGTGAGGACAGGCTGAGTGAGTTGGGCTGGTCAGCCTGGAGAAGAGAAGGCTCCAGGGGGACCTTCTTTTGACCTTCAGTACCTGAGGGGGGCTACATGAAGGCAGGGGAAGGTCTTGTCAGGAGGGTTTGTAGGGACAGGTCACGGAGCAGTGGGTTCCAGCTGGGAAAGGAGAGACTGAGGCTGGATCTTAGAAACAAGCTCTTCCATGAGGGTGGCTGATGGCTGGGGAGGTGCTGGGGCCCCCACCCCTGGAGTCATCGAAGGTCAGGCTTGATGGGGCTCTGAACGACCTGACCCAGGTGGAGCTGTCCCTGTGTAGGGAGGTTGGACCAGATGACCCCTAGATGTCCCTTCCAGCCTAGAACATCCTATGATCCTTCCCTGACCTCTGCCTGTGTCTGGCAGAAGGTTTACAGAGGGGCTTTAAAAAACAACAGCTCTTAGCCTGGGTGCCCAACGCTATCCAGATGCTCTTCCAGAGCCTTCTCTCTACAGAGAGGTCTTCTGGATCTCTCAGCTATTGAGACTCTCTTCTAGATCCTTCTCTCAATCTGCTGATCACCCTCCTGATCCACCCCAGGATGCCGTTGGCCTTCTTGGCCACCAGTGCCCATTGCTGGCTCCTGGCCATCCTGCTGGCCACCAGGAGCCCCAGGTCCCTTTCTCCTATGCTGCTCTCCAGCAGGTCAGCCCCAACTTATACTGGCCACAGAATCCCGGAATCATTCAGGCTGGAAAAGACTCTTGGGATCATCCAGTCCAACCATCAGCCCCACTCCCTGGGGTCGTTCTTGCCCCGATGCCAGACTCTGCCCTGCCCTGGTTCTGGTTCATTCAACGTCCCCCCTTGTGCTCAGGCCCCTTGAAGAGCGTGAAGGCTGCTCTGAATGAAGAGTTTGGGTGGAGACCCTCATTAGAATCAGCAATTCTGTGGTGGAGTGTGTCTGAAAAACTTCTACTCATCTTCTTGTTCAATCAAGAAGCGCTGGACTGGACCAGCTACGTCCACGATGCCACTGGAAGGGTACTGAACCAGCATCAGTTAGGTTCTAAGTGATGGAGGAACCACCGGTTCGAGGGAGGTCGGGCTCCCGCGTGCGTTGAGAACCCGAAGACACGGAGCCCAGCGCCGCCTGACGTGACAGTCTTCTGGTTCCTGGTGACAAGCAGCAACCGCCCTGGGGGCGCCTCTGATCCTGAGCGGTTCAGTCAGTCACTTGGACGGCAGGGAACCACCGCGACGTCTCTGCCGCAGAACAAAAGCAAACGAGGGGCTTCAAAGCCTCTCGTGAGGCAGTTGGCTCCTGGTTTGCTGTGTTAGCTGCTGGACTTGTCCTCCTTCATGGGGTTGCCCCAGAGCCGGGGTTCAACTGGACCTGGCGTGGAGCTGTGCTGGAGGAGCATCCCCTGGATGGATGAAGGAGACTCTTCCTTCTGAGCTAATCCAGGCTCCGAAGAAGAACTGGGAGAGGGTTCAGGAGTAGGACCAGGACATGGTTCTTGAGCTGCTGCCTGCCCACAGCAGAGACGACAGAAGCAGACAACGTGATTCACAGGCAGGGGGAGAGGAGGGGCTGCAGGAGAAGAGCAGCCGGGCCGTCGGCGCTGGGGGGCTCGGAGCGGGAGGGCCAGCCGCGGTCGGAAGCAGGCGGCACATCCAGGTTGACTGGACTGAAGTCAGAACCGAGGCTGGATGTGGAGACAGTCAGACTCTCGGGCTCCTACTGAAGACAACTGGGCAAGAGCAGTGGTTTTCCCGTCCAAGGGCTGTGGCTCCGGTCCCTGGCTGTAGGGAGGAAGATGCTCCGGAGCTCGGCGGCTGCTTTCCCCGAAGATGTGTCAGAGGACTTGATGAAGCACAAGAAATCCCACTGGCTCGTTCGGGTGAACTCAGAGTACGGCCGAGCTCTGGGCTAGATGTGGGAGCACGGGTGGGCTGGGGGTCTGGAATGACCCTGACCCCAGAGACTGCAGGGCCTGCTCTCTTCTCTGCTCCCTTCGTGTGGGTCCCTGCTAGCAGGTGGTTCCAAAGCCTCTCTGAGCAGAGACCTCATCACAGAATCACACAACATTAGGGACCCTGAAAGGTCCAGTGTTTCCTCTTAGACCAACATGAAGAAGGTTCTTCCAGTCCAGTCTCATGGAGCCAGCCTCTGCCTGGTGCATATGTTCCTGTGTGACTTGATCTAGAGGATCCAGCTGTGGTCAGGGGAGGTGTCACATCAATGTGAGAAGGACCTTCTTCCCAGTGAGGGTGACAGAGCCCGGGCAGGGGCTGCCCAGGGGGTTGTGGAGTCTCCTCTGGAGATGTTTCAAACCCACCTGGCCATGTTCCTGTGGGACTGGATCTAGGGGATCCTGCTGGGGCAGGGGGACTGGGCTGGATGATCTTTGGAGGTCCCTTCCACCCCCTGACGTGCTCTGGTTCCATGACCCTTTCTGTGAGGACACTAAACCTGGTGCGAGCTGTTGGGCTCTTAAGTCCCCTCGTGGGCGGCTGTGCCAGGGCCTCAGCACTTCGTCGCCGTGCACCCAGAGACCGGCTGCAAGGTGAGAGTGGAGCTGCTGTGCGGTGCTGGAGGTCTCTTGGGAAAGATCTGATGTATTAGTCGCTATCAAGCCGTGAAGCCTGGTACCTGTGCCGATCCTCATCGCCGTTGCCGCGGCTGTCAGCTTCGTATCCGTCCTGATCATCTGGGCAGAAGGGTGTTCAAGCCCCGGGCGTACGCGTGAAGCAGAGGAAGAAGGATTCTAAGGCTGCCTGGCAGACGTGGCCCTGTCTGTCAGCGGGGAGCAGGAGCGAACGGCGAGATCACGCGGAGGTGTTAATTCAGAATCTCTTCTTGGTGGGGGTGTGGGAAGACAAGCAGTGGCACAGCCCCTGCCCAGGTTCCACGTCGCTTAAGAAACCCCTGCAAACCCGTGATGTAGCAGAGCCTCAAACCACGTTGGCTCCACGCTCGCTGGTGTCGACTGTTGGTGTCACCCAGGTCCACCCAGAACCAGTTTTAGTGAGTAACTGTAGCCAAAGGCACAGAGTGTGAGGGGTTGGAAGGGACCTCAACAGATCATCCAGTCCAATCCCCCTGCCACAGCAGGATCTCCTAGATGCAGTGGCACATCCATGTGGGTTTGAAATGTCTTCAGAGAAGGAGACTCCACAACCCCCCTGGGCAGCCCCTGCCAGGGCTCTGTCACCCTCACTGGGACAGAAGAAGTTTCTTCTCCTGTCAATGTGGAACCTCCTCTGCTCCAGCTCGCACCCGGTGATCCAAGCTGAGGATTGGGACTTCTTTAAAGGATGGATTGTTTGTGTTTGTGCTTCAGGATCTGTGTGACCAAGGAGTTCTGCTGTGGTGGGAGGGATCCTATCATTAGGATCCTGCTGTGGCAGGGGAATTGGACTGGGTGGTCTTTCGAGGTCCCTTCCAATCCCTAATGACTGGATCTAGGGGCTCTTGCTATGGCAGGGGGATTGAAGTGGCTGATCTTTCGAGGTCCCTTCCAATCCCCTATGATACTGGATGGATGGATACTGGATGGATACTAGTTGATGCTATGATTAGATGCCCCTGAGCAGAGCCTGGCTCCATCCTCCAGACACCAGCCCTTCACGTCTCTATCAACATCACCATTAGCCTTGGTGGGACTCTCTGGTTCTAAAGGGAACCACCTGTGCGTTTGAGAACCACAGAATCATCAGGGATTGGAAGGGACCTCGAAAGATCATCCAGCCCAATCCCCCCTGCCGCAGCAGGGTCCCCTGGAAGGCCAAGTGATCAAGCATCTCCACATGCAGGACTGGGTCCTGCGACTACATCTTTGTGTGTTGTGCTGCAGGTCCACCCTGACGCTGGCTGCAGAGCCGGTGCCTTCAGAGACGGCATCTGAGGAGCTCCAGTGGAGTCTCGAGCCGGTTATAGCTGCGTGTGCTTGATTTACAGCACGCTGTTGAGTCAGAAGGGTGTTTGGAAGGGGATTCATGCTCAAACGGCGTAGAGGGTGATTTAGAGTGTGGACTGCTGCCATCGGGGGGGTCTCTTGCCGAAAAGTTGCCTTCTGTGGTGGGGGGAAACCATGGGAGTAGGAAAACATGCAGTTGTCATCTTGGCTAAATATATCTGTCAACTAAAAATACCGGTCAACATGTGGCTTTTCAAAGCGAAGAGGACTTTCAGCAACGCTTGGTGCAGGCGGCGCTGAACAGAACCATCAAGGAGCTGGAACAGCTCTTTGGAGAGGGGGCCCTGAAATCAATAACCCAGCCGGGACGGCGAGGCCAAGAAACACACATTTCTTGGACGGGGACGGCGCGCTCTGGCAGCGGGGCTGCGAACGAGAGGGTCTTGCCAGATCCTCCAACAATGCTCTGCTGGCTCCCATGGAGACACAAGCCTTGACCTGATTAGCAGACATTTGGGGCTTGTGCAGGAATGCAGGAGTGAAATATTGGGATGACGATTCCAAGGCCTTGTTCTGCAGGAACTCCTTCACTTGCATGATCCTCTTGTGATTTCTTATTTGAAAGGTAGAGGGCAAAGCCCAAACCTCAGCTGGCATGGATTGCCTGCCCCTCGTGCTGAGGGGCTCATGGTAGTGATCTGGGGCGTGATCTGGAGGGTGACCTGCCTCCTCCAGCATGTCTGTGCCCTGCCCCAGCCTTCCACAGGATCACGGGACACTAGGGATTGGAAGGGACCTCAAAAGATCATCCAGCCCAATGCTGCTACTCCCACAGGATCCCCTAGATCCAGTCACACAGGAACTTGTCCAGGTGGGTTTGCACTGTCTCCAAGGCAAGGAGACTCCACAACACCCCTGGGCAGCCTGTTCCAGTGCTTTGTCACCCTCACCATGAAGAAGGTCCTTCTCATATTGATGTGGAACCTCCTCTGCTCCAGCTCACACCTGCTGCAGCCCCTTGTCCTGTCATCGGGTGACCCTGAGCAGAGCCTGGCTCCATCCTCCTGACACCCACCCTTCCCATATTGATCAACACTCATGAGGTCACCCCTCAGTCTCCTTTTTTTCCAAGAAGAGACTTTCATCCTGGATTGAAGTGGATTTTAAAACCCTGAGGCTCTGCTCTGAAATGGAAGCACATTCTTGCTCGCTCGGGGTCCTTCCCAGTCCCTCACGTTCTGTGATCCACTTAGTGATGGACTTCATGGGGGGCTGCAGAAGCTGTCCATGTCTGCGGAGCGCAAGCTGAGCACCAGCTTGTGCTGGACCAGAGGCAGGAGGCCGGTGACCCACTTGGTAGCAGAGCGTGTCTGAGTCGGCACAGAAGGAGCCTCCCGCTGCCGCACAAAGGGCCATTATTCTGCGGCTGGCGGTGCCGCGGGTGGGAAGGCTGTGATTGGAACTGGCTGGTCGGGATGAGTCTGGGTAACTCTGGGCACCACCTGAGTTGGTCACTTCCAGACTTACCCATTAACTTCTTGGGGGTTTTTTTGAGGGGGCTAAACGCCAGCCCTTCAAAAACAAGGGAGCAGCGGTCGCTGACGTGCGTTTGCGCTGCGACTCCCTGCTGACAGGATCCGACCAGGCAGCTTCACCGTGGAAAGGAACCGTGCGGTCTGCAGTCCCTGAGTGAGACCTTCCTGGGTCCACGGGGAAAGGCTTCCTCATCCTGAAGCCTCCTGAGCAGAGCTCCCCGCTCCCCAGGGCCGTGGGGGTGCAGAGGCAGAGCTCCCCGCTCCCCAGGGCCGTGGGGGTGCAGAGGCAGAGCTCCCCGCTCCCCAGGGCCGTGGGGGTGCAGAGGCAGAGCTCCCCGCTCCCCAGGCCTGTGGGGGTGCAGAGGACAAGATCTGCTGTGGGACTAACGCTGAGGACAGAGCAGTCTGCAGTGAAGTGATGCATGAAATATCACGAGGGCGTGCGTTTGGCAGCTTCATTAGGAGAGGGGGGAAAGCGTTCTGCACCCCGAGAAAGGATGGAGGCAACTGCGTCGTGGAGACCTGACAAAGAGATGTTTTGTTCTCCTCTCTCGTTTGCTCTAGGATCATCACCCTCTTCTCTCTGCCCTCGGATGCAGCAGAGGAGTCTGTGCTTCTGTTGGTGCAGACGTGGAGGCCTCCTTCAGCCCTCTAGAGCCCCGGCAGGCTGAGCCGGTCCCCTGCTGGATCCACACAGCTTCACGCAAACGGGAGCGGGTGCAAGGAGCCCCCCTGCTCTTGACCCACCTGGACTTGTTCCCGTGTGACTTGGTCTAGGGGATCCTGCTGTGGCAGGAGGATTGGACTGGATGATCTTTTGAGGACCCTTCCAATCCCTGATGTTCTGTGATTCTCTATCTGTTGTATTTAGCTGCTTCTTTATCGCAGGGCCTGGTTTTCATGGGGACCTTCCAACACCCTGTCATCTGCTGGAACGGTAACAGGTCCTTGCACAACAAACCCACAAGGTCTCTGGAGTGAAACTGAAGATATTTTGGAGCAAATGATCAAGAACTAATTATGGGAGATGCTCTCCTGGACCTCTTACTCGCAAGGGAGAGGTGGTTGACAAGGCGAAGGTCAAGGGCAGCCTTGGCTGCAGTGACTGAGGTTTGGCAAGTGCCCATGGAAGACAGATGTGGAGGGAGAAGGGAAGCAGATAGACGCTCAAGGACAAGCTCCCCTGCGTGTGAGAGGAGTCCGATGCCGTGTGCAGAAGGTGGAGCCAGCAGAGTAGATGATGAGCACAGCAAAGCGGGTGCTGCCGGCCGAGCTCAGCCGCAGCGTGGTGCGGGCAGAGGCCACGCGCTAGAGCCTCGGCTTGGAGCAGGTCCCAAGGGGCAGAGGCCGGTGAGCCCTCGCCGAGGCTGCCTCCAGTGCCCTTCCCGAGGAGATGCGCTGCCCCAAAGCAGCGTCGCAGCAG
The DNA here is from genome assembly GCA_013400115.1 of Rhinopomastus cyanomelas. Classification (NCBI taxonomy): domain Eukaryota; kingdom Metazoa; phylum Chordata; class Aves; order Bucerotiformes; family Rhinopomastidae; genus Rhinopomastus; species Rhinopomastus cyanomelas. Next base: position 657,632 of record VXBP01000375.1, read on the forward strand.
GGGCTGAGCTGAACGAGAGCCGTCAGCGTGGCCGTGTGGCCAAAGAGGGCTGAGCACGCTCCAGGCTCCACCAGCAGAAGGGCAGCCAGGGGCGTCCCTCTGCTCGTTCTGCCCAGTTTTGGACAAGAAAGAGCTGAAGTGACTCCAGTGGAGATGCTGGGTGTCTGGAGCTCATAAAGGAGGAGGAGAGGCTGGGCGAGCTGTGGTTGTTCAGCCCTGAGGAGAGGAAGCCCCTGTTGTAAGCCGCTGCGGAGGGCAGGGTGCGTGAGGTGGGTGCTCAGTGGCAGGACGCAGTAATGATGAGGTGTAACACCAGGTAGTTTACTTTTTGCTGCCAGTGACCAAAGACTGGAGTGAGCAGGTTGCCCAGGAAGGCTGCATATCCTCCACCCTTGTCGATAGCCCATATCAGCCTGTACAAAGCCCAAGCAACCTGGCCCACTGCTGCCTGCACTGAGCTGGAAGCTGGAGGAGGTCCCTTCCCACCTGGGGGATTTCACACAACTCCTTGGATTGTAACCTGGCCTGGATTAGCCACTGTGTGGCCAGCAGGAGGAGGGAGGTGATTGTCTCCCTGCACCAACCTTGAACACCAGGTCCAGTTTCAGGCAACTCAGGACATAGGAGACATCAAGGTGCTGGAGTGAGGGCAGAGGAGAGCAACGAAGCTGGGGAAGGGGCTGCAGAATCAGTCTGATGAGGAGAGATGGAGAGAGTTGGGGCTGTTTAGTTTGAGGAAGAGCAGGGTGAGGGGAGACTTCATCACTCTCCACAACTATCTGAAAGGACCCTGCAGAGATGTTGGTGCTGGGCTCTGCTCACAGGTCATTAGTGACAGAAGCAGAGGGGAGGGTCAGACTGGCCATCAGGAAGAAATTCTTCCCGGACAGAGTGATCAGGCCCTGGACTGGGCTGCCCAGGGTGGGGGTTGAGTCCCCATCCCTGGAGGAGTTTAAAAGTTGCTGAGATGTGGTGTTGGGGGATCTGGTTTAGGAGTGAACTTGTAGAGTAGGGGTGATGGTTGGAGTCCATGATCCCGGGGGTCTTTTCCAACCTGTGATTCTGTGATCTGATGCAGTTAATTATGAGCAAAGCCACCCACAAGAAAAATCCCAGAATCACAGGACGTTGGGGATTGGAAGCGTCCTCGAGACATCATCCAGTCCAATCCCCTGCCACAGCAGGGTCCCCTAGATCCAGTCGCACAGGAACATGGCCTCTGGCCAAAGAGGCTGGTCCTGTGGGCTCCCCACCACCCTCCCCAGACCATCAGAATGTGGGTGAGGGGTGCTGTGCAGGATGGGGACACCGGTGTGCTGCTTTTTAATCTTTTGATGCACACAGACATGAAGCTACCTAATCTCTGTTGGCTCTCTGCAAATGAAATGCTGCTTGTGGAGCTGAGAAACGGGCTGTCCTACAGCTCATTTCCACACAAAACATCTGGTGCCATGGGCTCTCTCCTAATGATGCCAGTGCATGGAGAGGGCCCTAATCCACGGCAAATAAACAGCTGGAAACTCTTCTGTTTAATATATCTAGGATTGCTTGATTTACTGCTTGGGTATTTTTCTTCTGGTAGAGACAGCAGACAGTTTCCAAAGCAGCCTTTAGATTTTTAACATCTCCTCACTGGAATAAAGCTCAGTTCCTAATTTTGTGTAGGTTTGGCCTCGCCACAAGAAGTTCACATTCTGAAGATTAAAACAGTATGAAGGGTTTTATGAGTGATAACAGAAAAGGGCTTCTTCCTGTCTCAAGCAGACCCTCAGAATAGCTTTCAAACACAAAAACCTCCCTAAAAATCTTACTCCCTGGTAGGTTTAATAAGTACCAGGTTCATTAGGGAGCTTACAAGCTGCAGCACTTAACTACACATGGAGAAGCCTAAGTGCACTGGATGATCTTTTGAGGTCCCTGACAACCCCTAATGTTCTGTGAGTATATCCCTGCATGAAGAGAAGGACTGACTCTGTTCAACAAGAAAGCATTCAGTCTGGTAAGGAGCGTCTACTTGACCTGAACAAGTGATTTCCTTCAGCTGAACAGGTCCATGTTGAAAAATGCTGCCTGACTCGAGTTCTTCACCAAAACATTCACTACCAAAAAAACTCTCTACTGGGCTGCAAAAAAACCCATCTCCACAGGAGGTGGAGGAGTCTCTGTCTCTGGAGATGTTTAAAACCCACCTTGACATGTCCCTGTCTTGGGTGATCCTGCTGTGGCAGGGGATTGGGCTGGATGATCTTTCGAGGTCCCTTCCAATCCCTAATGTTCTGTGATTCTGTGAATAATCAACGTCCACTTGGTACTTGGAGCCTGAAGGCTGGATTTGGGGAACAGAGCTGAAAGACAGTTTATCCTGCTCTTGGATTCTGCCAGCTGTCACGCCTGAGCAAACTAGAAATCCACTCAAATAATTTTCCAGATTGCCTACAAATTGAGGTCAATAGGCAGCAAAATGCTATTTATCTTCAATTTCTAAATGAGTGTCCCTCCACACCGCTGAGAAGACTGCACGGGGAGTGCAAATGTCTGGCTGGACTGTGCCTGTTCACTAGGTACACACCTCACAGTGTCTGCAGAGGATGGTGCAAATCTCACTAACAATTGGAACTGTGGATCGGGCTGCAGAGTCACAAATACTGCTGCTGCAATAAATGCTGAGCCAACGCAGCCATATGGTAAACGTTTAAATTCTGAGTGTCTCAAAAGTCTGAATTCACATCAAAGGAAATCCCCCAGTCCCTCTGATAAACCTGCAGTGAAAGCTGATCTGATTAAGATGACGTACCTTGAATCTTGCTGTGGGACCACTGATGACCAAGCTCAAGAATCCTCACAGAGTCACAGAACATTAGGGATTGGAAGGACCTTGAAAGATCATCCAGTCCAATCCGACCACCACAGCAGGATCACCTAGATCCAGACACACAGGAATGTGTCCAGGTTGGTTTGAAAAGTTTCCAGAGAAGAAGACTCCACAACCCCCCTGGGCAGCCCCTGCCAGGGCTCTGGCACCCTCACTGGGAAGAAGGTCCTTCTCACACTGATGTGGACCCTCCTCTGTCTCAGCTCACACCCACTCCCCCTTGTCCTATCATTAGATACCCCCGAGCAGAGCCTGGCTCCATCCTCCTGACACCCACCCTTCATATATTGATCAACATCCATGGGGTCACCCCTCAGTCTCCTCCAAGCTCAAGGGACCCAGCTCCCTCAGCCTTTCTATTTAGCCAGTTGTGAGTCAATACCCCCAGGTCTCTTTCTATCAGAGAAGTTTAAGAGCAGGTGAGGTGAAGCCGCCTGTTTTGAGGGTACAAAAACACACACGTGATCTTTTTCCTCGAAGCCCCCTGAGCTCCATGAAGTCCACGGTACGCGTTAAGAGTACAAAGCTCCAAACAGTTTAATTCACTTCGGTGGGAGCTGCAAATATTGGCTGTTAAATGACAGCCAAGAATTACTGCAAAATGCAGGCTGAGAAATTCAGCACTCGGAATCCAAGTCATTCCCAAAGCTGAGGGTCCTGCTGCAACAGCCTGTCGTTCTCGCTGCTCTTCCACACGCTTCGTTATTTAATCTATATCCTCCGAGGTGTGTAGGATGTGTGATGCAGCCAAGACAATATTGCTTGGGAAATGCTCGTGTTTGCAATTTCCTGGCTTTTGAATATTCGATCTGCTGGCCTCGGTAAGGCCCTAACGCCGGTTTAAGTGCTTAACAGACGATTGGCTGGAATTCTTCTTCTGACAGTTGATCCGACGAGTGGTTTCTGTTGGAAGAGTGAAAAGAAGGGGGTTCCCTTCGGCCTAGCGGCACAGAGCCCACTTCACGCGGTCTCTCCCTGCACTACTGCCGCTCTGGTGAGGGAAAGGCGGCGGGGGTGGGAGCCGGCCGCTGCGGTGAGCGAGGTCTGGGAGCCTCGCAAGGATGGGGCTGCCCGCGCCGTCCTGCCCAAGCCCACTGGAAGGACCCGCGGGGGTAGACTGTTCACGGGACGGAGCGGTTTCCTCCGGCCCTTCCCCGCCGCCCGCGGGTTCAATTAACCTCAGGCCCTGCAGCCTGACGGGGGCTGCGCTCCTGCCGCGCGTCGAGGGCGGGAAGGGGCGCGGAGGCACTTGAGTCCCTGCGGCGGCCGCACCTGCGCTCGGCCCCACCTACGAGGGGCCCGCCGCGCTCAGGTGACCCCGGCCCGGCCACTGCCGGGGAGCTTCCTGGTTTCCAGAAGGTGCCGGAGTGGCCGCAACAGGAACTGAGAGCGGCGGGAGGAGGCGGTGCCGCCGCTCCCGCTGCAGTCGCGGCCCGGAGCCGGGGGAGCGGAGTGCAGCCGCCATGGGCCGCCGCCCGCTGCCGCAGCGCTGAGCCGCCGCCGCCGCACGGAGAGGGGAGAGGGGCCGCTGCTGCCCTCCGCCGGGCCGGCGGTTCTCCCCGCTGGGCGCTGGGGCAGGGCCCCGCGATGTGACCATGGACAGCCGGGTCAAGTAAGCGGCGGGAGAGCGGGCGGGCGGGCGCGGGGGCCCGGCGGCCAGGGGGCAGCGGCAGGGG